>JAHNEJ010001836.1:0-268205 GCA_022559845.1 Amorphophallus konjac
TCTTTTAATATTAAATGTGTGCATCCTATTGTTTCTTGTGTTTTTCAGAAATTATGTTGAAGTAGATACAATATGGTGGTGTATCTGTTGCACATAAAGATAGTTGTATGACACTATGATCTACTGCTTGGGAGATCAAAGCTTCATGCATATGTTTGTTTTTCATGAGAGTCCAAGGCTATGGCCAACAAAAGACTGCTGCGTTGCCACGAGAAATTCACAATTAAAATTTAAATGAGATATTTGTTGCATTTCATCCATGAGATGCCTTTTCTGGTTTCCATTTTTGACCTTCCATTCTATTATTTCTTTTATGACAACCAGTGTTAGTCATTTTGGGGATTATATTCTTCAGTCTTGTGTAACATGCCTTATCTAGTTCTACTTGAGTCACCAAATGTCATCTTACATCAGCATCTATGTTTCCTTCTGCTCCACTTGACCTTTCTCATTAATGCAAGATAGGCATGTAACGACCGAGAATCTGATTACCGGGAAGGCCCGATAACCCGAGACTCGAACCATCGCCCACGAGCCGGGAGGGCTCAGAAGGGCTAAAAGGAGTGTGGAGACACAAAGAAATAGGAAATAAAGCAAGATAATTCAACAATTAACAGAAATAAATAAACAACTACAACTACAACATAGTCTAGTCCAACAGAAAGTACAGTCTAAAGCAGTAAACTGTACCACATGCCGAGTGAACACTCGACCCGGTGAGTTGGCAGCTGAGAACCTCCGCACCGCGCCCTCGAACCTCGAGGAAGAACCGCCTCACCTGATAAGTAGGGAATGAGTCTCCAAAATAGAGACTCAGCAGGGATCCCGCGGAACCCCAACCGGAAACAACGGCAGTAACGGAAAGGATTGCTACAAGAGCAACCGCAACAGCAAGAACAGTAAACCTGGTGGCCGGTCGAAACCCGGCGCTACAACTACTCCTACTATACCAGAAACACACCTCGATCTCGCAGTCGAGGCTACCAAACTGCACAAGTACCGCTTACCGAAGTAAAAACCCACGGCAACCACGCCGTAGAGGCCTATCTCCCCGGACACGGCCGACCTGGACACACTGTCCAAAGTGCAACCCCGACCATCCGGTCACGGGTACCGCACAACAAGACGCAACCTCGGTAAAGCCACTAGTACTAGTCTCACGGCGCGAGAGCCGACACACGTGCCACAGCAAAACAACCGAAACTTGACAGTCAACATGACCGAGAACCCGAAGGTCGAAGTCACGGAAACTGATAGTCTGTCACTCTTTGTCTATAACAGGAGTACCTCCCACTAGAAGCAAGGCCGAATGCGTCCACTGACGTCTTAGTCCTCGCCTCAAGTGTCTCCCTCCGGCCCAGCGGGAACTGAGACACCGTACAAGTAACCACAAACAAGTGACTAGCTGGGGTCACGCCCGTCGACGTGCGTCCAACCGCCCCCAACAACGTGTGCACACACAGACCGTCCGTCCCTGGTCTGGCCCTCTGACCGATTTTCCCCTAAGTCGGACTCTGACTGCTAGACGCGGGGCCCGACGGAAACCGGTCCACAAACTGTCTCTAAGGGTAGCCTCTCCACCACTCCCTGGTGGGACCACACGCGTGTAAGCAGGCTACAACTAGTGGAGGGTCACTGAGAGAGTAGACTCTCAAGTCAGCGGAAAATAGCGTCCGAACCCGACGAAGTACGGGGACCGTCCCACGTACCAGCACCGTCGCATGGTGACCATAGTCGGAGAAGAAACGGGACTCACAGTCCACGGGCAGCACGCTCGGCCACGCAGAAACGTAGAAACACGGTTCCCAAGGCAGCTCACGGGCCGCTGAACCAAATCCCACTCTCAGGGAAAGGCAGGAACTCTCCATCTCTAGGCTGGCAACTGGACTCGCAATCCAAGGCCACACACATGGCCCACGTGGAAAGCATAGAAGCATGATTCCCAGGGCAACGAACGAGCTGCCATGCCGATAACTGGACTCGTAGTCCAAGGCCAAACACTTGGCCCACTCAGGAATCATCTTCCAGGAAAACTCACGGCATGCGGGAGAGACCCCACCGCACACCCATCGACACACGGTGACTCGGTCTAGCGTAACACGAAAGCCCGACACGCGAGAAGTCACCCAGACTCTCAAACCCATGGGCACGCTAAACGAGGTAGCACAGTCTTCCCGACACCCTCAAAGCACGGACACGGAATCCCACAGGTGTCTGGGGCACTCACAAGACTGCAAGTCGACCACTGGGTCATGACCGGGTCGACTAGGGACCGACACAACGTGAAACGATCGCGGAGAACACGAAAACAAATCTCGGCACCACACAGAGCCTGACGGTCTAAGCTCGGGCCGTCATAGTCTGTAACGGTCCAAGCCTCGACCGTCACAACCACTCTGACGCACCAACAAAGGGCCGTCAGACTCTCGGTGCAAAGTTGGGTGTGACACGCCTACCCTGGTGCGTCACAGTCTCTGACACGTCAGCCCTGGTGCGTCACAGTCTCTGACACGCCAGCCCTGATGCGTCACAAGATAAGATGAAACCAACTGTGACGCGTCCTGCTTGGTGCGTCACAGGCTGTAACGGACCAACACTGGTGCGTTACAAGGTGGGAACACGTCCGCTCTGATGCACCCATACAAGGGCGTTACAAGGCTATGACGCGCCAGCCTTGGTTCGTCACAGGCCTTGACCCCAAACGGTCAAAACCAACGACCGAAATCCAATGGTCAGATCGTCCCTGACGGTCCAACCCAGGCGCGTCACAACGCTGATGTAATGCCCTGGATCTCTATTGGATCTTTATTAGGTCTTTCGGATGCCTCATTTTCAACCGTTCACCATCTCTCTTCGTTCTCTCTCGTTTCAGGGTCTCTCGGAGCGGGGTGCACACCGTTGCGGAGCTGGCCGAGGCGAGGACGTGATGGAGTGATCGGGATGCAGGATGGGGTGTCGGATTGAGCGTGGCATGGCGCGATCCCTCGGTGGATTCGAAGGAGGCGCCGTTCACGTTCCGGGTGGTTTTCGACGCGGTATAGTCACTTCGGCGCGCGGTTTCTTCGGTGGAGGTAGGGAGATGGATCACCACTTCGCCCTCTACGTTTTCCCTACTTCTGTGTGTGGTTTGGCGCTAGAACGGGTTAGATCGGGACGGTTTGGGAAAAACTGATATTTTTGGGGTGTTCAGGGTTCACCGGAAATCGGTAACCATTCACGGTGTAGTTAGTGTCAAAATGACCGTTGGGATGTCCGGATCCCATTCACGTAGGTTTCATGTTGATTGGTCATCATTCGGGGCCGGTAGGAGTCCGGGAACCCCGGTGACTCGTTTAGGGTCGATTCGTCGGAATCGCCCCGATCTCACATTCTGATGCGTGCATGTGGGCTTTTTAGCCTCCAAAACTTATTTTTCGTCATTTGCCTTCGTTTCCCCTGCGCTTTGGCGTGAATGGAGCGTGGAACGGACCGATTCGGCGTTTCTACTATTTTCCCGTCGTGACCGGTGTAGCGGTCGTTTCAGAGACTGTCACAGTCTCTGACGGCCCTACGATAGACCGCCACAGCACTTAGGCGTTTTAGACCGTTCGTGGCTGTGGGAGTGTGACGGTCCACCTCTGGTGCGTCACAGCCCTCTGACGCATCCAGGTAGGTGCGTCACAACCATTTCGTTTTCTTGAGGTTCGGGTCAGTTGTTCGCGTAGCAGTCGTTCCCTTTTACGTCACAGTGCTGTAACGCGTCCTCATTGGACCATTACATGCTGTTCGTTAAGGTTTCAGGCGTGGGTCTGTTGGCTCTGACGGCCCTGCCTTGGTGCGTCGGAGCAGGTAACGCGCCTATGGTGGTGCGTCACGGTCTTGTTGTGGCCGTGTTGGCTGTTGGGGTTTTTGGTGTGTGACCGTGTGTTGGCTAGTCCGTTTTAGGTGATGTTTGTGGTTGTTTTGGGGTAGGTTTGTGGCACGTCTGTGTGTGTATCTACCTATGTTAGAGTGATGTCTATCGTTCCCGTGGTCTGGCCGCCTTCCCCGTGGGTGTCGGTTGACATTCCTATGATGGCCGAGACTACGTTTCCGAGTCTGTTGGCAATTTCCTGTGCTGCCTTTGGTGTTTGAGGTACGGGTGACAGTGCATGATTATCTGTCTGTGCTTCAGCTCCGTGTTTCATGATCTTCTTGTGTCGTTGCCTTTCGTCACAGACTCTTTGTGACAGCTCGCGGAGCGGGGTGCTTTCCGGTATACGGTTTGTAAGCTAGTTTCCGTCGGCTCCCGGCTGCACCGTAGCGTCCTACGGGGGGAGAAAACTAGCTAGAGGCTTGGCTCAGGTAAAAACCAGTGTGTGCACACGGGGTTAGGGGTAGAGGACTGACGCCGCGGGCATGACCCTGACTGGTACTTGTTATTGTGGTTCCACGTGGGTCTGCGACTCGACCGCGCTCGCATCGACGCGATTGGTTGGTAGTCGAGACACATGTGGTGTGTGTTGTGGTGCAGTGTAAGACGTGAGCGGACGCAGCTGGCCGTTCTTCTTGTGAGGTGGTCTTAGTCTCTGTCGGGCCGTTGTGACGACAGCGTAGACGAGACACTTGTCGGCGCAGCATAAGGCGTCAGTGGACGCAGCTGGCTGTTCTTCTAATGTGGAGGTGCTTCCGTCACATGACGCGTGACTCTCGTGTTTTCTCGGAGTTTGTGTTTCTCTTCTGAGTTGGTCTGTTTTGGGCTGGGCCGGGACCGGCTTGGTGTGGTACACGACGCTCTGGTCATGTCGTCTGCGTCTGTCTAGGTCTTTTCTAGACCTTCTTTTACATGCTTGTTGTAGGTGTAGTTTGGGGTGCTTGTTTGGCTTCTCCCCTTTTCCTTGCTGCTCCCTACTCTTGTTCCCCGTTCTGTTCCCTTCTGCTGTTGCTAGGCGTAGTTTGGGGGCCGAGGTTAGTTTGGCTTTCCTCTTATTCCCCTCGTCCTTACCTGTTCCCTACTCTTGCTTCTCTTTCTTTTACAGCTTCCTAGTGTTGTCTCTTGCGGTTGTTCCTGTTGTTTCTGTTTTTCCGTGTTACTGTGTGTTTTTCAGTGGGGATCCGCGTGACCCCTACTGAGCCAGTGACACGGGACTCACCCCTGCTTTTCAGGTGGGGTGACTTTGTTCGTGCTGCTTCCGCGGGTCCTGGAGTTCGAGTCGTAGCTGCCAGTTGGTACCTCCGTCGAGCTTCCCCCGACTTCTCGGTACATCTTTTCTTTCTGTTGATTGTACTGTTAGACTGCTTGTCTTTCCTTTGGATTGGACTCTGGTATAATTGTTAAAATCTGTTAATTAAAAATTAATTTTATTTCTGCTACTTTAGCAACCCGATCTAATGAAATTTAATTGCTTACTGCTATATCTGTCAGTTCAATGTACTACACGACAATCCTTTTTCCCTTCGGAGCTTTACCGCTCTTGGGAGGCCTCGCGGGTTCCAAGTGGTATCAGGTGTATTCGATAGTCCTATCGGGTATATCCAGTATCCGAGATCCAGGTCGTCACTGCCGTGGCGGTCTATTGTGGGACCGTCACACACACAGACCACCAAAAGGCTAAACGGGCCCTGTGACGCACCCACCCTGGGGTGTCACAGGCTGTGACGGTCACTGGAAGGACCGTTACACCCGTCCGAGAGTGAAATGGTGGGAAACGACCCCAAAAACATCCCACTCCCCCATACCTCCACGGGAGAGGGGGAAAACAAGGGGGAAGCCCCCAAGTAGCCCCTAGCATGCATCTAAGGCCTCGGATCGGCCAAAAACGCAATGAAACGGGAGATCGGCCCACAAGCCCTAAAATATAGATTTTTCCCCAAATCACCCCGATTAGCCCGTTCGGCTAACCACGGCCTATGAAACTCGCGAAAAAGAAAGAGCATGAGCTGGGGGTTCATCTCCCTACCTCCACCGAAGATTTCGCGCCACGAGCTCGCCGATCCGCGAAGAAAACGCCGTTGAAGCCTCGCCGGCTCGCGACCGCGCCACGAGCTCCCACACGCCTCCACCGCCTCGATCCTCGCCCATCCTCACCCGTGTCCTCTCCCGCGCCGCCTCCGCCTCGCCCTCACCTTGCTCCATCGGCTGCCGGAGAAGAGAGGGGAGAAAGAGGGCATGAGAGAAGAGAGAGGGAGGGAAGAGAGAAATGAGAGGGGCGAGAGAGAAAGGGAGGGGGTTATATAGGAAAATCTAAAAATTCTGAAAAATAGAAAAACCATGTTTCCGCGATCCTCGAAACGCACCGATCGCAACGGTACCACACTCGCCTAGGTGAATGGCCCGGTTAACCCGCAACGAGGTTTCGAAGGAATTACCAAAACACACACCGGGAATCGAAAAACACACGTGAAAAAGTCACGGAACGCTTCCGGGCCTCCGAAACAACTCCGGATCGCGCCGATCAAAACATGAAAGATGTCCGAAACGAAATTTCAGACACAACGGAGTCGGACACTCCTAGAAACCAGATCCGAGACCCATGAAGAAGGATCTAAAAAATCCGAGGCATTACAAGGCAAATTTCTCTTGGCGTCCTCCCTAGTTTCATCATTTAAGCAAACCCCTCCCCTCTACACCGTCCCTTCTAGATCTAATAATTGGTTCTTTGTGCACTGGTGCGGTGCAAATGTGCTCAAATGTTGGTCTTGGTTGATCCTTCCTTTGTATCGGGGGAAGTGAGCCATCCACAAAATTTGGTAGTTCAATGTAAGATTGACAATGTCTCTGATTCTTAAATATGTGATTTTGTACTTTTTCTCCTTTAGATGTTTGGATATTATGCAGTCACCAAATAGATCCATTTCTGATTTATATTCATTTTGGTTGAGTCTTTTCCATGGAGGCCTCAATGTATTTCATTCTCCTGTGATACCTTATCACTTGGAATTTTGCCATTGGAGAAGGCCTTGCTACTATTCACTTTATTAGGAGCATAGGCTCCAGCATGCCACTTAGTCAGGAACATGATAATTGTACATGCTTTATCTACTGTGGATATCAATTGGAAATATTTTATTTAATGGGCTTCTGTTTATTGGCCATTGTTTCTTTTTTTTTCTTTGTACAACATAAAATATGATGAACTTCTCCAATAATTCATGACTGTAGTTAAGCAGAATTATGGAGAGAAGGTCCTTATCTAGGTTAGTTACCTTATTAGACTCACTTGGATTTTTCTAGTTCACTACATTGTTCTTGCCACTAAAATAAACCGCACTTTAGTTTGAAGACCTCGCCAATCACAATGCATTCAAACTACTTGCAAAGTATGGTACAAGTCACCTTGTCTTCAATGATGATATTCGGGTAATATACTCAGAGGTTTACACATCTGGAAATGTTGCTCTGTTAGTAGCTGTAACGACTCGAGAATCAGATTACCGGGAAGGCCCGATAACCCGAGACTCGAACTGCCGCCCACGAGCCGGGAGGGCTTGGAAAGGATAAAAGGAGTGTGGAGGCACAAAGAAATAGGAAATAAAATAAGACAACAATTAACAGAAATAAATAAATAACTACAGCTACAATAAAGTCTAGTCCAACAGAAAGTACAGTCTAAAGTAGTAAAAATGAACCACATGCCGAGTGAACACTCGGCCCGGTGAGCTGGCAACTGAGAACCTCCGCACCGCGCCCTCGAACCTCGAGGAAGAAGAACTGTCACACCTGAAAAGCAGGGAATGAGTCTCCAAAACAGAGACTCAGCAGGGATCCCGCGGAACCCCAACCGGAAACAACGGCGGTAGCAGAAAGGAAAGCTACAAGAGCAACCGCAATAGTAGGAACAGTAAACCCGGTGGCCCGTCAAAACCTGGCACTACAACTACTCCTATTGTACCAGAAACACACCCCGATCTCGCAGTCGAGGCTATCGAACTACACTAGTACCGCTTATCGAAGTAAAAACCCACGGCGACCACGCCGTGGAGGCCTGCCTCCAGGACACGGCCAACCTGGACACGTTGTCCAAGGTGCAACCCTGTCTACCTCATCACGGGTACCGCACGACAAAATGTAACCTCGGTAAAGCTACTAGCACCAGTCTCACAGCACGAAAATCGACACACGTGCCATGGCGAAACAATCGAACCTCAACGGTCGACACGACCAAAAACCCGAAGGTCAAAGTCACGGAAACTGACAGTCTATCACTCTCGACTCGACAGGAGTACCTCCCACTAGAAGAACGACCAGAAGCATCCCCTGATGTCTTACACCGCGTCACAAGTGTCCAGCTACAACGCCCCGGGCGTGAGACTCAGACACGCAACAAGTACCACAACAAGGACTAGCTGGGGTCACGCTCGTGAGCGCGTGTCCTAAGCCCCCAACTACATGTGCACACACAGACCATCTACTCTAGGTTGGGTCCTCTAGCTGGTTTTCCCCCCCACTGGACTCTGGTGGCAAAGGCAAGGGGCCCTACGGAAACCAGCTTAAAAACTGCCTCTCACCGGGTCTCGCTCTCCACCACTCCTAGGTGGGTCCGCACCCGCGTGCGCAGGAAGCTACGACTAGTGGAGGGTGATGCGGGACAGACCACGGACTCGACTCCAAAATGATATGCGACCCTCGGACTCTAGACGAGCTGGTGATTGTCCCTAAGCGAGGGAAGCGTCGGACGTGCGCGGTTGAGAAACCGGCAATGAGCTAGGGTGGTCAGCTCTCTTTTGTGCCCGGATCGGGTCACGGGACAGTCACGCTCTCTCTCGCAGCAGCGGTAATAAACAATATATAGCAAGCTAGATATCCCTACACATGCTCTCTAGCAGCGGCATACAGATGATATACGAAAGAAAGCAAATGCTGAATAAGGGAGCGAAAATGATACCTCCACGCTCTCGGCGTGGGGACGACGGACCCGGCCGAACTCGTACTCCCGGGACAGTTAATACACGAATATTGCAGCAATGAATTATGGCCCACTCTACGCTGGGAGGTAAAGGGCTACACAAATGGGCCCGGGAGGACCGATTCCTGGTTGAAGGGCGGCTTCACGCATAGCTTCGGTAGCACACGTACTCGCGACTGTGGGGCCCACGTGCTGTCCGGAGGGGGCCGAGTGGGACCCGGTGGCACCGCTGTAGTGGGGACACTTGGGGAAGCGCTCCCCGGGATGGCGGCACGCTGGTTCGCCGGCCGGAGGCCGGGCGGCTCCGATCGGCACCGGTCGGAATAACCGGCCACAGATCTGTCGGTTCTGTTTTCAGGCGGGCGCTCCGGCGAGAACGGACGCTGCGATCAGCCCTGATGTCGGATCGACACGAAACTGGCTCCTTTGGAAAGCTGCTTCGAAGAGCTTCAATCCTATGGGATTAAAAAAAAATAACCTGCTCTATACTTCTTTTTGGCGAATTTTGAAAGCTTTTGTTGTACAGTGCCTGAATTCTCAGATCAACAGGGAACTTGTCTGAGAACTGGCGTTGACTGATAGGTATACCTCCGATTAAGAAGTTGTGTTCTTCAGAAAAGTTGTAGGAAATTGAGCAAGGAAAACGGAAATAATTTTTATGAAAGGATTCAAGGTGGGTACGAATTGTTATGATTTTTATACTAGTAGAGGGTCGGATCTAAAAACTGGCTGACAGCACTGTAGATGGCTCTGAAAAAGAATTTTGAAAAATGGATGAAAGGCTGATAAAAAATCATGAAAAATTATGGAGTGAGGGGACGGTGGGTAGAACATCCAATAAAATTGGGGGTGCTTGGAAAAATCAGAAAGATGGTCGAAAGGGAGAATTACAGGAGTGCTGCCACACAGATCTGAAACTGGATAGAACTGGGAGACAAGAATACACGAAATTTAAAAAAATGTAAATGATAGAATTTGGATGGGATTTTTTTTTTGGACGTGGGGATTGAAGATAGGAGCACACCATAAAATATTTAGACTAAGAAGATGTCGTGACTGATAGCATGAATTCTGAGAAGGAGCTTCTGTTGGCTGAAGATAGAACTTCGACGGTGGCTCGATGGCGGCTCGTTGGCGGCACGAACGGCGGCGGCGGGGGCACCAGATGAAATCAGAGATTGGGGGGAGGGGCTAGAAGAGATCCACTCTAGAATTGGGGGTTGGAGAAGGAAGAACACCAGGGGAAGGGAGAGGGGCGCAAGAAGCTCTTGTCTTTTCCAACAATTTTACTCTTCATTAATTCTAGAATAATAGAAATACATGACTTATGTAATAAATAAAAAAAGACCATGAATACCCTTAGATCTAGGATCTGGAGGGACATTTAAGGGACTTCATATTTGATCCAAATAAAATAAAAAAATGAAATTCCTAATTAATTCTAATGGGGGGACAAGGTAGGTGAGGTAGGTAGCCTACCTTTGAATTTTTAATCCACTTGTCTCCCATGTGGTCAATTGACATTCAAACATTCTAGATGGCCACCAAGGATGGTTGACCAGCCCCACATGGTCTAGGTGGACTAATGGGAAAGGGGTGAGGGCCCCCTTGCTTGAGCCTACTAGAATTTTACATATAAACCCACTAAGACTTACAATTGCGTACCCATATAACACAAGGGTATACATACAAATATGAAAGGACATAAATACAAATAAAATGCGGATAGTCTTGCTTTGATGTCCCCATCAGAGGGTCACAGAGAGAGTAGACTCTCAAGTCAACGGAAAACAACGTCCGAACCTGACGAAGTACGGGGACCGTCCCACGTACCAACACCATCGCACAGTGACCACAGTCGGAGAAGAAACGGGACTCACAGTCTACGGGCCGCACGCTCGGCCACACAGAAACGTGGAAACATGGTTCCCAAGGTAGCTCACTAGCCGCCAAACTGAATCCCACTCTCAGGGAAAGGCAGGAACCCTCCAGCCCCAGGCTGGCAACTGGACTCGTAGTCCCAGGCCATACGCGTGGCCTACGCGAAAAGCACAGAAGCATGATTCCCAGGGCAACGCACATGCTGCCACGTCGATAAATGGACACGTAGTCCAAGGCCAAACACATGCCCCACTCGGGAATCATCTTCCAGGAAAACCACGACATGTGGGGGAAACCTCACCGCACACACACTTATACAAGGTGACTCGATCAAGCGTAACACGAAAGCCCGGAACACGTGGAGTCACCCGGACCCACCACACCTATGGGCACGCTAATCAAGGTAACATGATCCTCCCGACGCCCTCAAAACATGAAAACAGAACTCTCGGGGTGTCTGGGATACTCACGAGACCACAAGTCGACCAGGGACCTACACAATGCGAAACAATCACAGCAAGCACGAAGGACCACTTCGGCGCAACACAGTGCCTGGCGGTCTACCCTTGGGCCGTCACAAGCTGTAACGGTCCAAGCCTAGACCGTCACGACACTCTAACGGTCCAAAACAGGAGCGTTACGCGAAAGGAGCAAAACTAGCTGTGACGCGCCAACCCTGGTGCGTCACATGCCCTGACGCACCCAACATAGTGCGTCAGAAGGCAAGAAGAAACTAGCTGTGACGCACTCCACTCGTGGCGTCACAGTCTCTGATGGACCAACACTGGCGCGTCAGAAGAATGGGCTGCGTTAGCTCTAACGCTCCCATTCAAGGGCGTCACAGTGCTCTGACGGTCCTACCTAGGTGCGTCAGAGGCTCGTGAGCCCAACGGTCATAAACCACGATCGAAACACTATGACGGTCTAGCACCAGGGCGTCACAGCCCTGTGGCGGTCTATCGTGGGACCGTCAGGCCCACGAACGCCAACACTCAAAACAAAGGGAGCGTAGCGCACCTGCCCAGGCGTGTTATACACTGTGACGGTCACTGGAATGACCGTCACACCGTCGAACGCTACGGCGGGAAACGACCCAAAAATTTCACCACGCCCCCATACCTCCACGGGAGAGGGGGAAAACAAAGGGGAAGCCCCCAAATAGTCCCTAGCATGCATCTAAGGCCTCGGATCGGCCAAAAATGCAATGAAACAGGAGATCGGCCTACAAGCCCTAAAACATGGATTTTCCCCAAAATACGAAAATAAACCCGCTCGGCTCACCACGGCCTACAAAACTCGCGGGAAAGGAAGAGCACGAGTTGAGGGTCCATCTCCCTACCTCCACCAAAGATTTCGCGCCCCGAGCTCACCGATCTACGAAGAAAATGCAGTGAAACCGTCGCCGCTCCACGAACTCAAGGTCGAGCTTCAACGCGCCACCGGCCCTCGATCCTCGACCCGTTCCCTGTTCCTCACCTCCCGCCATCGCCGCCTCGCCCTCCTCCGCCACCGTCGGCCACCCGGGGAGAGGGGGAGAGAAAGAGATGAGAGAGAGTGAGAAAGAGAGAATGAGAGGGGGAGAGAGAAAAATGGTTAATATATAGAAAAACTTGAAAATTCTAGAAATTTAGAAAATTACGAAAAAATTACCTCTGCGATCCTCGGAAGGAACACAACGCAGTGGTACTGTCCCGGAGTCGAAGAACGCCACGGTTCGCCTGCACAGAGTTCCGAAGGCACATAAGGGAAAAACATGTCTAAAGCGCAAAATACACCCCGAGACCCACTAAAATGATCCGAAAAATATCCGAAAAAAATTCGAGACATTATAGCCCTCCCCCCTTAAAGGAATTTCATCCTCGAAATTTAGGACTAACACCAAGTCACAGGGGAAGAACGCCTTAACCAACTGACAACGCCGTCAGAGCCCCAGCACAGAAAACATCTATTCTCACGAAAGCACAAATCCTAAGAGACACAGCCAGACCACAATTACGGACGACATCTCGCTCCACATGCCGCTAGAGCAGGCGCACCAAAGAATACCGTCCGACATTACCTAAGACAACGTGAGAACCAATCATGGCACCGTTGCCACGATCTCGCTCACCGAGGAGACACACCCTCGACACGAGAAATAGCTACCGATCCATCCTATGGTCGGCAGACAAAACACACATCAGCTTCACAACAAGCTGACAAGTCGCACACCCTTTTCAAGGGAACAACCCATACAGAGCCCCCCATCGGCTCACGCAGCCATCTCAACAGACCACAACCAGCTCATCGGCTCAACGCTAAGGGTCACCTCACACCTGGCAAGCCGAAAGCCCGACATACCACTGTGCCAACTCTGCCAGAGCCCAGAAGACAAACTTCGACAGAGCTCAGGTCCAATCGGGGAAAGCACATCACGAAAACGACCACCAAAGGTCTCACCGATACACGGCTCTCACCACTCACGATGCACAACCAACAACATCTTCTGTCTGTGAAAAGACCATCTACTGGTCGCCAGACACACGTCAACGGGAAACCTCCATCGGCCCAACAAGCACGATCCAACTCATAGCAGGTCATCCGCTGACTCACACACAGACAATTACCACCTCTCGAGCCGCACTCTTCTCGGACTCCGCATTCGAGCTCGATCATTGCACCAACTCAACCCTCTCGGGGAGCACGGCAAAACCAAATGACAAGATCCTGGTGTCCTCGGTCATCACCTCACTTGACTCAGGCTTACAGGGGAACCATCCCACACTGGTCACCAAACCAGGGATAACCATTGCGACATCAACGTCCCGTCAAGGACCACCATCCGACGCCAATCTCACAAAAGGCCACCGCCCACCGGCGTCACTCTTTTGTCTGGTCTCATCAAATCCTTCGATCAATCCAAGTGGACACCTGCCAATCCTGATTCCGCCCTTACCACAAAGCCACGGGACAGCACATGAGCAGTGCTCATGGGTCCCCAAGCAACATACATCTCACCGTGGTCGGCTACGAGACTAGCCTTACCAGTCGCTCGCAGCTACCAACCGGAACCCAAAATCTCTCAGAGATCACTTCCTCAAAACATAAACTCAACCGAGGGCACAACCTCCAATACAAGTCGGGCACCAAGCCACCGACTCTGACCAACACGTTCTCGACCACCATCAGGCGACATCCTCAACAACCCCACCCAGGTTCAATCACCGACGCCTGACACGGCTTCCATCACAGGAACAGGGTACTCATGCGGCGCACTAGCCAGCACACTCCCCAACACTCCATCCTGCCAGTGCCAAGAACCATAATACCTCGAGCAACGGCACGGCAACAACACGTTTCACACAGAGGAACCAATCCTCCAATGCTCAATGCAAACTCAGGAATCTGCCCGTAGCAACCAACGCTACGATCCTGAACCAATGGGTCACAAGCCCACCATGCTTCCGCTGCACACTCTGATCCACGCGCGCACAGCCGAGAAAGCAAACACCGCCCAACCAGCACTCGTCCTTTCGGAAAAGCGCCAGCATCCTCACACAACAAGGGAATTGAGCACAGCTCTCGCAGGCAACCGGCTTGCCAAAACACGGGTCACGTCTCGCACGGACTTCATGGCACACGAAGGCCAACTAATCCGAACACACAATACAAGACGACGAACCTGGCCAAACACAATTCTCTCCAACCAAAGGGAAAACCAATCACACTTCCTACCAATGGAAGAACTCCGCGCTCGACCTGACCTCGAACCTCGCACACGCTGGAAACAACACCATCTAACACCAAAGAAAAGCATCACTTCCATCAGGTCAGCGCCTCCGACACACTCGGCGAGTGTCACGTCGGACCACAATCACAACATCTCTTGATGCACCACCGCTGCAATTTCCTCAAACTGCAACACACCACGCCAAGAGTCGAAACATGAGCCATAACCGACAATCGCCAACGCTCATTCTCGAGTCCCTAAACTCACCGCGGAGCCTTCACATCTCAAGCCAACTCTAGGGCGAACACAACCCATCCACTGACAGAAATGCAGGAGCAAAGACTTACCGAGACATCTCTGTCAAATCCTACCTCGAAATCCACAGAACAATTGGGACCGACACGTCATTTCTGATGCCACAGAGCACGACAAGAACATCAGGCTCGAAGAAACAACAGCTCACCGAGAAGATATTCCGCTCACCCGAGCACACTTCTCGATCAGAACACCCGCTCTGCCACCTTAAACCACAACCTTAACACCTCAGGGGCTGGATAAAACCAACGCTGGAGTGGCCAAACACCAATAACAACTCCCTCGGAGCACGCCCACGGCCACTTAACCACAAGTAATCCTCACCAACCACCTGACCTTGCTGCAAACACCTCGAACACAGCACCACAGCGACACATCTGCCGGCAACCTCTGCCCAACGCAGCACAACCAGGGCCACCACCAATGAGGGAGAAAGCTCTCGACCTCGATCCTTAGACCCCACGCCGGCATGAAAGCCGTGGACAGCAACCACCTTCACAGTGCCACACAGCGCACTCAAGCTCTCAAGCGAGAAACTAGGCGAAAAGCGAACGCAAAATCCTAAGCCAACTGTCGATTGTACTGGACCTTATGGACTCTGATCACTGTAATATCTCGAATTCCTATGTACGTCCACAACCTCGCTCTGATACCAACTGTAACGACCCGAGAATCCGATTATCGGGAAGGCACGATAACCCGAGACTCGAACCGCCGCCCACGAGCCGGGAGGGCTCGGAAGGGATAAAAGGAGTGTGGAGACACAAAGAAATAGGAAATAAAGCAGGATAGCAATTAACAGAAATAAATAAACAACTACAGCTACAACAGAGTCCAATCCAACAGAAAGTACAGTCTAAAGCAGTAAAAACGTACCACATGTCGAGTGAACACTCGGCCCGACGAGCTGGCAACTGAGAACCTCCGCACCGCGCCCTCGAACCTCGAGGAAGAAGAACCGCCACACCTGAAAAGCAGGGAATGAGCCTCCAAAATAGAGACTCAGCAGGGATCCCGTGGAACCCCAACCGGAAACAACGGCGGTAGCGGAAAGGAAAGCTACAAGAGCAACCGCAACAGTAGGAACAGTAAACCCGGTGGCCGGTCGAAACCCGGCACTACAACTACTCCTATTATACCAGAAACACACCCCGATCTCGCAGTCGAGGATACCGAACTACACTAGTACTGCTTACTGAAGTAAAGACCCACGGCGACCACGTCGTGGAGGCCTGCCTCTAGGACACGGCCAACCTAGACACGTTGTTCAAGGTGCAACCCTGACTACCTGGTCATAGGTACCTCACAGCAAAACGTAACCTCGGTAAAGGTACTAGCATCAGTCTCACGGCATAAAAACCGACACACGTGCCACGGCGAAACAACCGAACCTCAACAGTCGACACGACCAAAAACCCGAAGGTCAAAGTCACGAAAACTGACAGTCTATCACTCTCGACTCGACAGGAGCACCTCCCACTAGAAGAATGACCGGAAGCGTCCCCTGACATCTTACACCGCGTCACAAGTGTCCAGCTACAACGTGATGCGGGACGGACACGGGTACCGACTCTACGTGGTATGGACCTCGGACTCTAGATGCGGACACGACCAGCAACACATGATAGGAGAGACACTAAGCCCGACACGGAGAGCTCCTATGGGCTATACGTCGCTAACAGAAATGCAAGCTCACTCATCGTCCCAAGCGAGGGAAACGCGGATCGTGCGCAGTTAAAGAACCGGCAGAGTTCACGGGTAGTCGACTCACTTCCGGACTCGGATCGAGTCACGGGACGTGTCACTCTCACACTCACAGCGGTGACATGGACACACGGGCTAGTACCTATCGCTCTCGGTAGTCGCAAAAGACCATATACTAGCTAAGCAAATGAACGCCAAGAGGTTCGTACCATTACCTCCAAGCACCCGGCGTGGCGAAGACAACCCCGGCCGAATCACAGACTCCCGGTTAACAATTATTACAGCAATACACTAAGTTGACCCACTCCACACAGGGAGGTAAAAGGTCACATGTGGGGTCCGGGAATCACGCAACTCGGGTTGACGGGTAGCATCTTGATGTCGCCCGGCGGTGCCGAACTCCGCGTTTTCGTGCTTTCCGAACGGCGGCTTCTACGGGCCCATGGGGCCCACGGACGGCGCTGTCCTCCGGATCTGCGGGGGTAGGATCCACTGTGATGGGGACCCCTGGTGGCACGCCTCCACGGACGGCGGTCGGTCGAGAACACCGATCGGGGGTCGATCGGCTCCGATTCCCAATTCTTGAACTAACTTCCCACGGATTTTGATTGTTGTTTTCTGGCGCGCGCTCCGACGAAAATGACCGCTGCGATCAATCCCGACGTCGGATCGGGACGCATGAGCTATCGTTGGAAATCTCTCTTCAAATGCTTCAATCTAGACCCAGAGAGATCTGCTGTATCTGGTCGGATCAGAACTTTATTGAATTGACAAGTCCTTGTTGTATAGTAACCGAAACCTCAGATCTACAGGTGAGTTGTCTGAAGACTGCCTTTGACCGCTAGGAAGATGGCCGATTCAGCTCCTGAGTTCTTCATCCAACTTGTGGGATTTTAAACAAGGAGAACGGAAATATTTGTTTTGGACTGATTGGAGGTGGCTGTGATTTTGTATGATTTGTTTACTGGAGGGTGGTCGGATCTGGGAAATGGCATAAAGTACTGTAGCTTGAGAAGAACTCGATTTTTATAAAATATGAGATGGCCTGACAAAAATTCAAGAAAGTTTGGGGACGGTGAAGTTGGCTGACAGAACTCCCAGTAAAATTGGGAGTTCCCACAAAAATCAGAAAGAGGTCCGAAACGTGGAAACATAGGGCGGGTGGAAATGGAAACAGACAGCAGACAGATCTGGAAATTAAGATTGGATGAAAATGAAAAAATATCAAAGGGGATCTTTATGACCAACCAGATTTTTTGGGATGTGCTTGACACCTATGGAACCTCCCCTAAAATCCCCAAGTCGATCTGAACTCGTGGCTGACACAGAGAATTCGTGGAAGCTGCTGTGGTCGGATGAAGGTAGAACTCCGGCGATCTCGGCGGTGATGCGATGGCAGCTCGTGGCGGCGGCGGTGACGACCGGAATGATAAGGGGAGGAGTCACACCTCCAGAGGGAAGCCTTCATAGCTTCAAGGGGGAGAGGGAGGAGAGAGGAGGGGGGCGCACCAGGCTGCTCCAAGATATTTTCTTCCAAATGAATACATTAATTCTCCTAAATGAGAAAATATAAGGTACTTATAGGTTACATATCAAACCCAATAGCCACCCTTGGATCTAGGGATGGGGGAATGGATGGCCTAGATTGAATGTGACACACACACACACAAATTAAATAAAATATAAGAGGGGGGGCAGCCTATTGACCAAGGGGGGGACATGGTAGAATGGTAGGTAGCCTACCTTAGACTTTGAAGTCCAATTGTCTACCCATGTGGCATTTACCATTCAACCTTCTAGATGTCTCCATTTGAAATGTTGACTGACCCCACATGGGTCCCTAGGCTGAGGTGGATCAATGGGAAGAGGTCTGGGGGGCCCGTGGGGCCCGGGGGTCCCATTTTATAAATAAACCCCTCTTACAATCAAAATTACAAACCGAATAAAATGAAATAAACACACATTATACACAAATAAAGTCTAAACACATATGATAAATGGGGAGGCTCAAGGCGGAGTCTCCAGACTGTCTTCGAGCCAGATGGACGCTGAGGTGGCTCGAGTCGTGCTCCGTGTGCGGTACTGGTGGCTCGGCGTAACTGCTCGGGTGTCCGCACCACAACGCCCCGGGCGTGAGACTCAGACATACAACAAGTACCACAACAAGGACTAGCTGGGGTCACGCTCGTCAGCGCGTGTCTAAATCCCCCAACTACGTGTGCACACACAGACCATCTGCTCTAGGTCGGGTCCTCTAGCTGATTTTCTCCACCACCGGACTCTGGTGGCAAAGGCAAGGGGACCTACGGAAACCAGCTTAAAAACTGCCTCCTACCGGGTCTCGCTCTCCACCACTCCTAGGTGGGTCCGCACCCGCGTGCGCAGGAAGCTACGACTAGTGGAGGGTCACTGAGAGAGTAGACTCTCAAGTCAACGAAAAATAATGTCCGAACCCGATGAAGTACGGGGACCATCCCACGTACCAGCACCGTCGCACGGTGACCACAATCGGAGAAGAAACGGGACTCACAGTCCACGGGCCGCACGCTCGGCCACGCAGAAACGTGGAAACACGGTTCCCAAGGTAGCTCACAGGCCACCAAACCGAATCCCACTCCCAGGGAAAGGCGGGAACCCTCCAGCCCCAGGCTGGCAACTGAACTCACAGTCCTAGGCCATACGCGTGGCCTATGCTAAAAGCACAGAAGCATGATTCCCAGGGCAACGCACATGCTGCCACGCCGATAACTGGACCGCAGTCCAAGGCCAAACACATGGCCCACTCGGGAATCATCTGCCAGGAAAACTCACGACATGCGGGGGAAACCCCACCGCACACACACTGATACACGGTGACTCGATCAAGCGTAACACGAAAGCCGGGAACACGTGGAGTCACCTGGACCCACCATACCTACGGGCACGCTAATCGAGGTAACACGGTCCTCCCGATGCCCTCAAAACACAAACACAGAACTCTCTGGGTGTCTGGGATACTCACGAGACCACAAGTCAACCACTGGGTCCCAACCAGTCGACCAGGGACCTACACAACGCGAAACAATCGCAGCAAGCACGAAGGACCACTTCGGCGCAACACAGTGCCTGGCAGTCTACCCTTGGGCCATCACAAGCTGTAACGGTCCAAGCCTCGACCGTCACGGCACTCTAACAGTCCAAAACAGGAGCGTTACGCGAAAGGAGCAAAACTGGCTGTGACGCGCCAACCCTGGTGCATCACATGCCCTGACGCACCCAACATAGTGCGTCAGAAGGCAAGAAGAAACTGGCTGTGACGCACTCCACTCGGGGCGTCACAGTCTCTGACGGACCAACACTGGCGCGTCAGAAGAATGGGTTGCGTCAGCTCTAACGCTCCCATTCAGGGGCGTCACAGTGCTCTGACGGTCCTACCTAGGCGCGTCAGAGGCTCGTGAGCCCAACGGTCATAAACCACGATCGAAACACTGTGACGGTCTAGCACCAGGGTGTCACAGCCCTGTGGTGGTCAATCGTGGGACCGTCAGGCCCACGAACGCCAACACTCAAAATAAAGGGAGCGTAACACACCTGCCCAGGCGCGTTACACACTGTGATGGTCACTGGAACGACCGTCACACCGTCCCGAGAACGCTACGGTGGGAAACGACCCAAAAACTTCACCACGCCCCCATACCTCCACGGGAGAGGGGGAAAACAAAGGGGAAGCCCCCAAATAGCCCCTAGCATGCATCTAAGGCCTCGGATCGGCCAAAAATGCAATGAAACAGGAGATCGGCCCACAAGCCCTAAAACATGGATTTTCTCCAAAATGTGAAAATAAACCCGCTCGGCTCACCACAGCCTACAAAACTCGCGGGAAAGGAGGAGCACGAGCTGGGAGTCCATCTCCCTACCTCCACCAAAGATTTCGCGCCCCGAGCTCGCCGATCCACGAGAAAACGGTGTGAAACCCTCGCCGCTCCACGAACTCACGGCCTAGCTTCCACGCGCCACCGGCCCTCGATCCTCGACCCGTTCCCCGTTCCTCGCCTCCCGCCATCACCGCCTCGCCCTCCTCTGCCACCGTAGGCCACCCGGGGAGAGAAAGAGATGAGAGAGAGTGAGAAAGAGAGAATGAGAGGGGGAGAGAGAAAAATGGTTAATATATTGAAAAACCCAAAAATTTCAGAAATTCAAAAAATTACGAAGAAGTTACCTTCGTGATCCTCGGAAGGAACACAACGTAGTGGTACTGTCCCGGAGTCGAAGAACGCCACGGTTCGCCCTGCACAGAGTTCCGAAGGCATATCAGGGAAAAACACGTGTAAAGTACAAAATACACTCTGAGACCCACTAAAATGATCCGAAAAATATCTGAAAAAAATTCGAGGCATTATAGTAGCTTTAGTGAAATGGATGGAGTGTTGCTTAGCAAGCTTTATTTTTCCAGCATGTCTTAGCTTCTTAGCTCTCTATCATTGCAGGGAACAACTTCTATAGTCCTTGCAGGACTAGTTGCAGCATTGAAGCTAGTTGGTGGAACATTGGCTGAGCACACTTTCTTCTTCCTTGGTGCTAGAGGGGTCAATTTCTTTCTTTATGTCTTTGCTGATATGATTAAGCAGTGTACTTTTCAATGCCAATCAATTGTCCATTTAGCTTTTAGAGCTATAGAGAGCAATTAGAGCAATGTACTGACTAGGTTCCATGAATTCCATATTCTTTTGTTCTTATTTGCTATATTCAAGATTTGGTTGGTTCTTAACCAAAACATTAGTCTCTTTTCAATCACCTATTTCTATGTTATATATACTTCAATACAATTGCTAATAGGTTTATATATATATTTTTCTCAATGTCTAGCTTATTGGAAACTGGCTATAAGTTAACGTCCTGATGTGAACAAGTGCAATTCTCATGTTCACCTCTAGTAGATTAGGCTATTTTACCTCTTTAACCTAAAAGTTCAAATTCATTTACTGGTATTGCAAACAACATTGGACAATGCACTGCTAATCTAAAAAGATCATCCTTCTGACATAAGTGATTTCATTCAACCAAATTAGCATGTGTGAATGGTACTTTGTCCTATGAATTACTTGACCCACACTTAATTTTCTTTTCAAAGATTGCCATGTAACACCTTACCTTTTTCTTTGGAAGCCGGTGCCTGCTTCTATGGTCAAGTGGGCTCTAGCTCTTGTTTGTAACTTCTCGACTTTTAGAAACCAATATGAATCCTAATTGAAAATATGTGGATCACTTCTCCCTGAGGCACTTGATAGCCTAGTACACAGCTTTTGAGAACCTCGTTAGAATTTAGTGATGAAAGTCTGCTGCATGCATTCATTTTTTAAATCACCTCTTTTATTTTGTTTTTTTATAGAGATCCAGGGACTGAACAGATGTTTAAGGAGATCAGTAATGCATACGAGATTTGGTTTTATGCCTGGTCATGATTAATTGTTGAAAGAGGAGGATTAGTGTCTTTACAGTCAACTGAAACATGATGTGCCATCTTGCAGGTATTGTCTGATGATGAGAAGTGATCTTTGTATGATAAGTATGGGGAGGCTGGATTGAAAGGTGCTGGTATGGGCATGGTGGTAAGTTTCTTATGAGAGGAGAATAATTCAATGTGTTGCAAGGTATACTTGCAAATTCCATGGTAATTATGGACTTTCCCTTCTACATGAAGGACTTTAGCAATTCTTTTGATCTCTTTGAGTCATTGTTTGAAGGCATGGGTGGAATGGAGGGGATGAGAGGAGCCAGAGCTTCCAGAAACAGGCCAATGAAGGGTCTGCTGATCGATGAGTCCTACAATCTTGTCCTAAACTTCAAGGAGGCCATTTTTGGTGTGGAAAAGGAGATTGAGATTACCATGCTCGAGACTTGCGGAACATGTGAGGGGTCTAGTGCAAAACCCGGTACCAACCCTACAAAATGCAACACTTGTGGTGGCCAAGGTCAGGTTATTTCCTAAGCAAGGACACCTTTGGGTGTTTTCCAGCAGGTAATGATTTCAAAGATTTCTTGGTCTATCATCATCATTTCAACTTTTTCTTCATTATCATTGGTGATTGTTCTTTCTTTATGGCAGTTTGTTTGATTCAAGTCATGGTGGCTCTTATGGGGATGAATTCCTGTTTATGAATCCACAAATTCAGTTATTTGCTTCACATGGTGTCATCAAGTCATTATTTGTTTCAAAATTGCTACCACAGAGTCGACACTTATTTCCCCCTGTCAGCATGTGAGTTTAATTGAGTTTTTATTCATGTTAGAAAAAGTGTCGACTCACAGAGTCGACACTTATTTTCCCCTATTTTGTTTGCGTTGTTTTAACAGACTAGAATGAAAGTGTCGACTCTAAGAGTCGACACTTTTTGGCCTGTGCGTTAATTTCATGGCCGACAGAACAAGCGACAAAAAGTGTCAACTCTGAGAGTCGACACTTTTATCATGGGTGTGTTGTTTTCATCACAGGAAGAACCTTGTGAAGAAAGTGTCGACTCTGAGAGTCGACACTTCTTCTGGTTCGTCTTGATCGTGTTTTCCGGATTGGTTTCGAAAGACACATTTTGTGATCCGATTGAACTGAGTTTTTACCCCATTACCCTTAGGGTTTCTACTCATGTTTAGCTACCACATCTTTGGTCGATCTTAACCTCTCTTTTTTTATTATTTTCACATTTGCAACTGTATATATAGTAGGTATGCCGTAGAAAAAAAAACATGCTGATGTGACATTAATATTGATGATTCCCTCTTCTACACTATGATTTGCAGCTAACTGGGGCTACTATCGGCGAAGTCAAAGTGGTTTCAGACATGTACGAAAGAAAAGCTGAGATGGCTCGGCAGGCAGATGCCTTCATTGCACTGCTTCGTAAGGGAGCTAATTTTGATCCCAACACTTCTAGATTTACGGCTCTTTCTCCTTATCTGACTGTGTTCCTGGCCGCTTTTCTCTGATTTGTAATCTACCAAGTGGTTATGGGACACTTGAAGAGTTACTGGAGGTTATGACCTGGGCCCAACTTGGGATCCACAGCAAGCCAGTAAGTGTCAATCCCTGCATCTCTTTTTTTTTACATGATTTTACCTAGTGAAATGACTTGTGTGTTTACCCTACAACTTTCTGTCACTTTGATTGCATTTGAAGTCATGAAGCAGGCAGTGCCAGTTGTTGGCAATGCTTTTCTGCAGCCTCCTGCTCTTCTGAGAGCCTTCGCACTCGCACATTTTATATGCCTATAGTCAAGACATCGACATTAGGCTTCACAAGTATAGAGTCTAGACTATGTATTCTTTTGTCACCTCTCTTCTGAGAGGACTACAGTTGTCGTCCTCAAGCACAACAAACATTGTAAAAGGTTAAACATACATGGCATGCCACCCATTAGTTTATTGAGGTTCCTTGCATGAATTCATGCTTTTGTGAGTTTATAGATCTTCCCCATAGCAGAGGGGGAATGAGGGAGAGAGTGAGCTATGGCTGATTATGTGAGTTTACAAATCATTTTTTAAGTCTTATTTTATTGATGTATTAATGATTATATTCTTTGGGCAATTCAGCTTTCATGTTAGAGAAGCATGTCAATGTTTTTAGTGTACTATATAAATCAAAGAGGGTTATCTTTTAAAATGCATACTCTTGATTGGTAATAGAAAAGAAAATAAAGAAGTTCACAATTTTTTCAAATTATAGTTGGTTCCTATGTTATTTTTTCATTATTAAGGTTTTATTTTCTTGGAATGTAGTTTTTGTATTATATTGTGCATTCTATTATTTTGAAGTTAGTAAATGAATTTTCTTTTAAGAACATGTGTTAGCTTAGGATTATTTAGTTTGAAATTTAGACTTGGTTGTTTTTTCTTTTGCAGCCTCTTTATGGGTCAGACTATATTTTCTTGAAAGTTGCCCAACACAACCTATCAAGATTTTTTTTCAAGAAATATATAAGCAGGGTGATGCATAATTAGTTCTTCAATATGTTTTTTAATTTATGATGTTAATTATATATAATTGCTCTTCATCTATATACATTTGAGATGCATGTAGATTTTTTTCTTCATTTATGAAGACTTATAAATTAAAATTACTTTAGATGTACTATGAGTTTATTATTTTTGAATGAATGACTTTAAGATTTAATCATGTAAATGTATGTTCCTTAATTATCTTCAATAAATGAGATTTGTAAATAGGTGTGAATGAGAATTATGTGGATCAACATAGTTGTGAGTGATACAATTTATGCATGTGAAGATATGAATGAATGTACTCTTATAGGTGATGAGAGCACATATACTTATAGGATTTTTTGAAAAAAAGAAAACCTATTCCTACTTTTTTTATTAAGTGACGTTAAAGTATTTTCCTACGTTTTGTAAAAAGTGATGTTAATCCTTATTCATATGTTTTTTTACTATGTGTTAAAAGGTAATACTCACGTTTTTAGAAATGTAGGCATATCTTTTTATATACGTGTCTATAGGTGACTTTATCTTACGCTTTTGTTGGACTATTCCTACACTTCAGAAGCGTAGGAATAGGTCGATCTATAATCACATTTTATAGAAACGCAGGTATAACCTATAGTCACTCAGGCAAGCGTCACACTTTGAAAGCGTGATAAGGAAACGTAGGTAAAGGATTTACCTATGTTTTTTGGCCCTATAGCTACGTTTTAAAAACGTAGGAAAAGGCCAGTTTTCTTGTAGTGAGATCAATGCGTTGTTTTATTTGGTCAAAGCATTGTTTTATTTCTTGCATTAAGTCATTACCCTCCGGGGACTAAGGTTGGTGTCAGTGCACTCCAAGCGCTGCCAAGGGTCAATGCTAATATGAGGTTGATGCGCGAATGGCTAAGGTCGGTGCAAGGTTTGAAGGTCGGTGCATCAATGTGCATGGGGTTGATGCATGCGTGAGGTTGGGCAAGATAAAGGTCGGTGCAATGCAGAGGTATGTGCAAGGTGAAGCCTATGCAAAGCTGGGGGCTGAGGTCCGTGCAATGCAGGGGCTGAGGTCTATGCAACGTAGGTTGATGCCATGGTGAGGTCGGTGCAGATATGGTCTGGGGTCGGCGCATGAATGAAGGGTGATGCATAGAGAGGAGGCCAAAAGCGGCGCAAGGTGTTGCTGAGGCTAAAACGGCGCGCCCAGAGCACGCCGGATGGAGGCCAAAGGGATTAAGTTGGGTTATGAGTGTGAGGTTAAAACGGCGTCGGGGGTACCGCGTAGGAAAATGGCGGGCCGATTTAGAGGCGCGCCGGATTATGGCATATTTGGTGAGTTTGGGCTTTAATGAAATGCCAGACAAGTTTCTTAGAACTTTGGTATTATTTGAGTAAATTAGAGGGAATATTTAAGTCCCAGATGTCCTATAAATATGGCAAGTTCAGACTTATGCGAGGTTCCTACTCGAGCATAGTCTAAAGTAGACTCATCACTACAAATTCGTCACAGTTTAGACTAAGTATTTAGTCAAAATTTGGGCAGCACCTCCCCATACCCAGAGGGTTGTGGGGGCAAAGTGGAGACAGTCCCACTTATTAGGGTACGCTGTAATATCCCGAGCTTTCGAATCCTTTCTTTTGGGTCCCGGATCTAGTTTCTCGGAGTGTCAGGCTTCGCTGTGTCTGAAATTTCATTTTGGACATCTTTCATGTTTGGATAGGCGCGATCCGGAGTTATTTTGGAGGCCCGGAGTGCGTCCGTGGCTTTTTCGCGCGTGTTTTTTGATTTTCAGTGCGGGTTTCGGCAAATCCTTCGGAACCTCGTTGCGGGTGAACCAGATTGTTCACCTTGACGAAAGTGATATCGTTGCGACCTGTGCGTTCCAAGGATCGCGAAAACGTGATTTTTAATTTTTTGTATTTTTCAGAATTTCTAGATTTTCTATAAATACCCCCCTCTTTTCTCTCTCCCCCCACCTTTTCTTCTTCTTCTTCCTCTTTCTTCTTCCTCCCCCACCGTGAGCGCCCCTTCCTCTCTCTCTTCGGCCAACGACGACTGCGGCGAGCTCCCCTCTGGCTGCAGACGGTGGTGGGCGATGGTGCGACGACGTAGGCGGCGGCGAGACGATCCCGCTGGCGTGCGGCATTCGTGGGAGGCGTGGAGGAACGAGGGTTCTATTCATCCCGTCATCCCCCACGATTTGTAGGCCGAATGGGAGCCGAGAGGGGCATTTTTGAGCGGGTTAGGGCAAAATCATGTTTTGGGGAGAGTTGGCCCGATCTATGGATTTGAGCTGCGATTCAGCGTTTTGAGGGCCTAGAATCATGTTAGGGGTCCCCAGGGGGCTTTCCCCTTGATTTCCCCCTCTCCCATGGAGGTATGGGGGCGTGGTTGCCATTTTTGGTACTTGTTCGCCGTTTCGACGTCGGAGCGCTGTGGTGGTCGTTTCAGTGACCGCCATAGGGTGTAGCGCGCCCAGGGAGGTGCGTTACACTTAGTTGGCTTTTGGGCGTGGCGTTTGTGGGCCTGACGGTCCAACGATAGACCGCCACAGGGCTGTGACGCCCTGGTGTTAGACCGTTACAGTGATTCCGACCATTGGTTTATGACCGTTGGGGGTTGTAGACACCTGACGCACCCAGAGTGGGGCGTCAGGGTGGTGTGACGCCCCTGGGTAGGAGCATTAGAGTTAACGCATCCACCCCTCTCCCTAACGCACTTGGGTAAGAGCATTAGAGAGCGTGACACACCGAGCGGCATGCATCATGGCCTATGTTATTCCGTGGCCTAACGTACCAGCGTGATCCGCTAGGTTCCGTAATGCCCCTAGAGGAGCACATTACGCTCAGTTTTTACTCGTGCCCTGACGCGCATGTTTAGGTCCGTCCAGTGCTGTGACGCACCAGCGTAAGCGCGTTACAATTCGTTTCACACCGAGTGTCTGACGCGCCTGAGTTGGTCCGTCAGGTTGCCGTGGCGCACCATGGTTCGTCCGCCATAGCCTGTGACGCACCAAAGTTGGTCCGTCATGCTCTGGACTGCCCCGAGTGGGTTGCAGCCCTGTTTCTTCACTAACCAGAGTCACCGTGCGACGGTGTGGGTACGAGGGATGGCCCCTATACTGGTCCGGCAGTGATGTTGTTTTCCGTGGCTTGAGAGTCTACTCCCTCAGTGACCCTCCACTAGTCGTAGCCTGCTTACACGTTTAATGGTCCCACCTGGGAGTAGGTGGAGAGGCTTACCCTGAGTATGGTTTTTAGACTGGTTTCCGTTGGGCCCCATGTCTTGCAGCTAGAGTCCGACTGAGGGGAAAACCAGTTAGAGGTCAGACCTGGGACGCGTGGTCTGTGTGTGCACACGTGATTGCGGGCGGTTGGACCCACATCGACGGGTGTTACCCCAGCTAGTCACTTGCTTTGTGGTTACTTGTACGGTGTCCGTGCCTCTGGTAGGCGCTACCACGTCAGGCAGGGCACCTACGGTGCGGTGTAAGACGTCAGGAGATGCTACCGACTATGCTTCTAGTGGGAGGCACTCCTGTTCTGGACAGGGAGTGACAGACCGTCAGCTTCAGTGACTTCAACATTTGTGTTTTTATCGTATTGACCGTTGAGTTTCGGTTGTCTCGCCGTGGCGTGTGCGTCGGTTTCTGTGCCAAGAGACCGGTATTTATAGTTACAGGGCTTTCTCTTTTGAGTTACTCGCTTACGGCTAGCATAGCGGTTCTCCGTTTTACGAGGTAGGGTTCGAGTGATCCCTACTGAGTCTTGTTCTGAGACTCATTCCCTGCGTATTTTCACCATGTTTCAGGCGAGGCAGGGCTTCAGAGAGGCGCATCTGAGGCTCAGCGTGATTCAGGTGCCCAGCGTTAGTGCCAGAGGTCAGAGCTGGGGTATGCCCCGTGTAGCTGTACTTTTCTTTCTTGTCTCTGTACTAGTTGTGGACTACTGTAGTTTATTTTGTTATATCTTATGAACCACGTATCATGTAAAATGTTAATTTATATACTACAAGAAAAAGCGCGATTACAGACGGAAATTTGTGATGGACATTTGTGACGGAAATTTCCGTCTGAAATTTGTGACGGATTAATTTCCGTCTGAAATACTGTCTGAAATATGTAATTACACACGGAATTTCTGATTGTACTACACACGGAAAACATTCCGTGTGAAATTTCACATGAAATTTGTGATGGATTATTAAACTGTTCGAAATTTGTGACCAAGAATATGTGACGGCCGACTCCGTCTGAAATCCGTTACAAAGGTGTTTTGTGACGGATTTTCAGACGGATTTCAGACGGATATGGCCGTCTGAAATCCCACCTTTTCTGGTAGTATATTTCCTGCTTAATCATATAAACTGTTTAATATCTACAATTACTTGTGATACTTGTGTAGTCTCCACATCGTCCTTTTAACCCTTCCGAGTCTTCGGACTCGTGGGTGGCGGTACGAGTCTCGGGTTATCAGGCCTTCCTGGTAATCGAATTCTCGGGTCGTTACATACGCTCCTTAAAGCCGGGAATGCCAAACGGTGACCGGTGGACTTCAATGGAGGGAAAACCCCGAGGGCTAGCCTACGAGGGGCATCAACACTCCACGAGTCTAAAACATCATTAAGGGACGGCTGAGATGGGGGATATCTCGAGGGATAGCCTACGAGAGGTACCCTTCCCACAGTCACCGCCTTTCCCGAGAGAATGTGGGTTTAATATCGGGTTAAGAACCCTGTTGATCTTCACCTGATAGTTCATAGGGTTCATATCATCGAGGGATATGACCCTATGATCCGACGGTGATTGAAAACGTTGATGGGGAATGTCCCCTCTCCCCGGCCACCACACTTATCGAGAAAGCAGGAGTACATGAGATATATGCAGAATGCATTCGACAGATGAATTGACCACGGAAAGTCATATGCACAGGAGTATGTAGAGTTAATGGGGTTAGCTGGTTGATTGGTTAGCAGATTAGTAGGTTAGCATGGAAACCATAAACTAAAATGAACCCACTGGAGAAAGCAACCCTTCGTGCAATTGATGTGCAACGTATGGGAAGACGATGGCGCGAGGGAACCACACGCCCAGACTATAGGGACAATCCCGTTCTCCCCAGCCCATGACTAAGGGCCGAGAGGATAGTGAAGGGTCAATCCTAGGGTTTGGACAAAGGTACGTTCCTCTGGCGACCGAACCCCTGAACATGATACGGGCATACCACTGGAAAGCAAAACCCCGGGGAGAGGGGTAGCGAAGTTACTGTTGCCCAGAGAAATAATAGGGTGTATTCGACGTTGGGAAAACCCGGAGATCGCACACAAAGGATAAGAAAAAGGGATTACAGTCAGATAAGGAAGATAGTTCAAATATACATTTACACATTTATTCAATCTCCATGGGAGGCATCACATAGAAGATCAAATACAATAGTGGCTCGGCGTTGTCGCACGAAACCGACCCCTGGTTTAGAAAAGAAAAGAAGACAGAGGAATAGATGACAGTGAATCGAAGAAACCCTACGGGCTCATATCATCGCCCCTTTCATTACATCGCTCCGTGGAGCTATTCTAGGAGAAGGGGGAAGGAGATAGAGAGAAAAAATCCAGACGTCTTCCGCCAACCCACCTCAGATATTCGCAGCAGAGAAACAGAGTATCAAAAATGAGCGGGCTCTTCGCTCACGTTTTCTTCCTTTCCAAGCCTCTCCCCTCTTTTGACTGTGTGTTTTCTCTATTTCTATCTCTTTCTTCTTTCGCCTTGATTCTGACCTCTCTTTCATTCGACGCCAGGGCCCTTTATATAATGAAACCCTCGACCATGCTTCATCCGACGTGGGAGTAGCGCGCCAAGAAGAGTTCATGCTTTGCGCGTCGGGAATAGGCAGCTGAAAAGAGGGCGTGCCGGATTAAGAGGCGCGCCGGTTTCACGTCATTCCATCATGTTTGCTTGACACGAGTCCGACAGCGGGCCCCAGACCGGCTTTGGGAATTACTAAGATGCTTCATTTCGCCCTGGTCTTGCAAAACCATGGTAGGAAGTATTGACAAGCTTCCAGGCCACTGAACGGCTGCTTTCGGAACCCCGTATATCCTTGACTCGGACATGCGGGCTTTCTGCTGACATGGCTTTTGACACAGTGGTTCATACTGCTGACTCGGTCTAACCTGTGCTCGAAGCTCTCTTGAGGGGTGGAATGCCACCTGGGATGCTTTCACCCTGACTGGGCGATCACTTGGTCACTAATGGACCCAATATGACGAGAAGCCGTACCCATGCCGGGTAATTGGGGTCTTCTATCGACAGAACCTTCGGTCTCTTGTTCTGAAGGGCTAAGGACATTCTTTCACCATGGGAGGATCTTTCATTCAGGTGGCGGGCCACCAGGTATACCCCTGTCCTTGGTCGAACAACGGATGCATGCTCGTCCTTGGTCGGACGACGGACACATTCTCATCCTTGGTCGGACGACAGATATATTCTCATCCTTAGTCGGATGACGGGTATATTCTCGTCCTTGGTCGGACGATAGATATATTCTCATCCTCGGTCGGACGACGAGTACATCCTTGTCCTTGGTCGGATGACGGATGCATTCTTGTCCTTGATCGGACGACGGATATTGGCTACGTAGTACGACCGAGTCGATACCAGTTCATTGGGCAGGCGTGATGACACTGTCGGCTTGTGGTGTATTCTTTCCGATCCTCCTGAGGTGAAGTCTTCGACGTTCGTACTGGGTGACCTGAGGCTCTGGCAGCTTGAGAAGGTTTCAGTGTGTTGATCTTCTTTGGCTTCTGTGCTTCAGTGGACCGCATCATTTGTCTTTGAGGCTTGATCGTTATCGAATATATTTTGAGTGCCAACAAGTGGTTACCTTCACATCTATGAAAACCCAAGCTCAAAATAAAGGAATCAAATCGTTTGTACCAACACCTAGGCGCCTGTTTTAAACCATACAACGATTGTTTCAGCCTGCAAACCAATTTTCTATTATTTTCTTCAACAAAGCCTTCAGGTTGTGTCATATAAATTTCTTCTTTGAGTTCTCCATGCAAGAACACAGTTTTCACATCCAATTGTTCTAACTCTAAGTCAAGAACAGCTGTCATAGCCAAAATAGTTTTGATAGTAGATAGACGAACAACTGGAGAAAAGATTTCTTCAAAATCCAAACCTAATTTTTGAGCATAGCCCTTCACTACCAGCCTAGCTTTGTATCTTTCAACATTGCCATCAAGGTCCTTTTTCAACTTGTAAACCCATCTACAACCAATTATCTTTCAACCCCTAGGTAGCTCTACAAGCTCCTTTGTTTGATTTTTATGTAAGAACTCCATCTCCTCTTCCATTGCATCTCTCCAGCAACTAGCATTAAGACTTTTACAAGCCTCTTTATATGAAATAGGTTCATGCTCTTCTGCCAAACATGCATAAGCAGTAACAACATTACCATGAGACTTATCTATCATAACATAGTCACTGAATCTAGTTGGAAGCTGAGTAGTCCTCTTGGGTCTACTAGAACTGGCCTGGGTTTCAAGAATTGGAACCTCATCTTACTGATCTGAAGCTTCTTTATCACGCTCGGCAACTGGTAGATGATTTTCAACATCCTCTCCATCTTCATTTGATTGATTTTGATCTCCATCAGATACATGTTCAATCTGTACTCCTTCTTTTCTTGGTGTCTGTGAACAACCTTGCATAGACTCTTCATTAAAAATAACATCTCAGCTGATGACAACTTTGTGGGCAGCAAGATCCCACAAACTGTATCCCTTTGTTCTTGTCTCTTAACCATGAAAAGTACAACTCCTAGAATTCACATCAAGCTTGGTCCTCTTTTCTTTAAAAACCCAAGCATAAGCATCACACCCAAAAACACGAAGGTTAGAGTAATTGATATACTCACCTATCCATACCTCTTCTGGAGTTTTTAAATCAAGAGAAATAGTGGGCAACCTGTTAATCAGATAACATGCAGTATTAACTGCTTCAGCCCAAAAATATTTCTCTAACTTGGCAGTGCTCATCATGCTTCTAGCACGCTCCATGAGAGTCCTATTCATTCTCTCTGCAACACCATTTTGCTGTGGTGTACCTGGAACTGTTAAGTGCCTTCTAATGCCATGTTCATTGTAAAATTTTTGAAACTCTGAAGAACAAAACTCACCTCCATTATCAGTTATTAAACATTTTATTTTCAGCTCGTTCTGATTTTCCTCCAGAGCTTTAAAACTCTTAAATTTTTTAAAAGCCTCTTATTTTCTTTTAAGCATGTGCACCCACACTTTTCGTGAAAAATCATCAATGAAAGTGAGAAAATAACAATTACCTCCTATTGACTCAATAGGAGCCTCACAGGTATCCACATGAATCAAATCAAGGTAATTTTTACTTCTACTAGTAGAAAAAGATAAAGCCAATCTATGCTGCTTGCTATATAAACAATCTTCACAAAAGTCTAAAGAGGAAGACATTATACCTGGAAGAAGATCTCGCTGAGCGAGTGCCTGCAATCCACGCTCACTGACATGGGCCAAATGGCGATGCCAAATCTTTGTAGACTCAGTCCTTGCACTTGCTGCCATTGCTTCTCCTACTAAAGTCTCACCAATCAACCTGTAAAGATTTCCAACCAGCTCTCCCTTCGTCACTACCAGTGCGCCTTTCACCACTTTCAACTTTTCTTTTTCACTAATGAATTTTAAACCATGCTCATCAAATTTCCCCAAAGATAGCAAACTTTTCCTCAAACCAAGAACATGTCTAACATTAGTATAATAATGCGAACACATCCATCAAACATTTTGATTAATCTAACATCTCCCACTCCAACAACACTACAATGACGTACTGTCATCACCCATGTAGACAACACCACCACTGCAAGCCCTGTAAGTATGGAACCACTCCCTGTGAGGAGTCATATGGAAAGATGTACCAAAATCCAAGATCCATTGTCTGAGCATGTCCACCTTCTCTAATGCAGAGAAAGCATCACCATTTACAGCGCTATCAGAAATTTCAGCCAAATTTCCTTGAGGATTACTGTGTTTGGAATTTGAATCATAACTCCCACCATTATTCCTTCTCAGTTGACAGTCTTTTTTCAGATGTCCGAACTATCCACAACCCCAACACTTCATCTTCTTCTTCCTTCCCTTTGATTTTGATCTAGATTTGCCTCTATTTGCTTGCCCTCTTTCAACAGACCCTCTCTGTGCAACCATCGCATCTCCAGAGGAATTTTGTCCAGATTTTCTCCTTAACTCCTCAGTTAGAAGCGAAGACACCATAAAATCTATATCGAGAGTTGCAACATGACTTAGGCTCACGATCAAATTATCCCAAGAGTCAGGCATAAAACAGAGAAGTAAAGTGATTTTTTCCTCGGCCTCAATTTTAACATCTAAAGACATTAATTTGCTGACCAAAGAATTAAATTGGTTGAGATGTTCATGTACCGATTCTCCTTCCTTCATCTTCAGATTGTACAATTGCCTCCACAAGAAAATCTTGTTCACTAAGGATTTACCCTCATACATAGTATGAAGATTATCTCACAATGCTTTTGTCGTCATCTTGGTAGTCTGAACATTGACAAATATCGAATCTTCCAGCGTCAAAAGAAGATCTACCAAAGATATCCCATCTTTCTCGTCGAACTGTGCATCATACATGTCTTATGGTTTTTTCTCTTTTCCCTTGAGAGCAATAGCTCAACCGTCCTTCACAAGCACTGCGTGCATCTTTAATATTCACAGTGTAAAGTTCATTCCGCCAAAATACGGAAACTCGTACTTGGTCGTACTCTTTGCAGCCATCAAGAAAACGCACAAAACACACTTCTCATAACCTTCAGCTCTAATACCAATTGTAGAGAATATGTGCGGAAAGATATAGAGAAGTGTAATATGCAACCTCATAGAGAAGAATAAATTAGACAAAGAACAGAGCAAGCACACAAGAAAGAACACACCATATTTACGTGGTTCGATCGAAAAGATAGTTTCGATCTACGTCCACGGGCAGGATCTCTTCACTATCTTTGATTTCCAATCTCAACAGTACAGTATCAAGAGCATTTCAGGCCTCCCCAAGTCAAGCTCTCTCTTCTTCCTCGGAGGTCGAGGAAGAACGGAGCAAACAACTATTTTCAATTTTTTTTAGTTTTTCAAAATTATCTCATAGACATGCCAAACTCACTATAAAAAAGACTCCTATTCCACCTGAGACTATATTGTTAGGGAATATGGAGAACGGAGTACCCAGACGAGGAGGACAACCAGCAGAGGAGGAAGAAGAAAGGAGAAAAGAGGAATCAAACCACAAGAACACACATGGAATTTTTACGTGGTTCGGAGGTAAGATACCTTCCTACGTTCACGGCCGCAGCAGTAATTCACTAATAATCACCAACCAGAGTTACAATACAATGAGAGAGCCCACCCTTTTATACTAGGAGATTATGACGTCATTAGTCAGGACATTAAGGACAATAATGTCCCTATAAAATAGAAATCCTCTTCCGGGGTACATAAGACATGCATGCTCGCATGTCTCCAAGGATGCCCTCCTGAGACCGAGTATGCCCTCCAGCGACTGCAGATGCTCCCTCACCATCAGTCAGATCAATGCATTGCCAAGACCGTGTCGACACATTGCCAAGACAAGAGTCGACACTTACTCCAAGTGACATCGACTTGCCTTGAACCCGTAATGCATGCTCCCCTGACGCCAGTGATGTTGTCCAGAGGCCATAGATGTCCCCCTGGAGCAGCGATTGCTCCCCAGAGACAACATGTGCTCGCCATGCTCCGCTGACGCTGAGAATGGTCCCCTGACGCTGAGAATGCTCCCCTGGAGCAGCGATTGCTCTCCAGAGACAGCATGTGCTCCCCATGCTCCCCTGACGCTGAGAATGCTCCCCTGAAGCAGTGGATGCGCTCCTGAGACAGAGTGTGATCCCGTGCAGAGGCGCATGATGAAGAGTTCTGACTCCACACTCTAACAATCTCCCACTTGGAGTCTGAACTCCAAAGAAAGCAAACCTCTTAGTGTATTAACCCTGCTCAATATAACAATGGAAATACTGCTACGGCATCCCTCCATCAATCATCCATGGAGGCCAACTGAGGCTTTGCACAGCCTCAGTTTCTCTGTGGTCACCACCTTGGTTAACATGTCTGCTGGATTCTCTGCACCAAGTATTTTCTCCAGCAGCAAAACATCATCTTCAAGCAAATTACGAAAGACTGTCTTTGAGAATGCAACCTTCTTTTGCTTCCCAAAAATATAGTCTTCACAAAGACCAACTTCCACATATTTCAAGCCAGACAATTTACCTTTTGACAACAGTACCTTCATCCCTTTCTCACTCATGTGACCAAGCCTGCAGTGCCATATGTTGGAGTCAACTCCTGAATTTGCCACTGCCACTATATCTTTGTTGTTGCTAGTCATGTAGAGAGTACCCATCTTGTTGCCTCGTGCTATAATCATAGCACCTTTGGTGATCTTCCAAGATCCACCCACAAAGGTTGTTACATAACCTTCATCATCAAGCTGTCCAACAGATATCAAGTTCCTCTTCAAGCCAGGTATATGCCTTACATTCTTTAACTTCCATAAAGTGCCATTTGTGATCCTTACATTGACATCACCCTTCCACACAATATCTAAAGGCTCATCATCAGCAAGATAAACCTTCCCAAAGTTTCCAGCAACATAATTTTGCATACTTTCTTTATGTGAGGTAGAGTGAAATGACGCACCTGAGTCAAGAATCTATGACTCTAAAGGAGTGTCAACACAAAGAACTAAAGCATCTTGAACTTGCTCTACTACAGTTGCATTGGCGGACTCTTCATTATGGTTTTTCTTCTTTGGAGCCTGGCAATCTTTCTTTAAGTGCCCCTTTTTACCACAATTCCAACACCTATCACCACTAAACTTTGATTGACCTTTCTTCTTGGACCTGGATCTGCTCCTATTTTGACCCCGCTGTTTTGTTCTTCCCATGCTCTCTATATTCAAGGCAGAATCTGAGACTTCACCTGATTCCCTTCTGCGAATATCTTCGCTTAGAATCAAGTCTCGAACCTCATTGAGTTTCAATTTACTTGAACCGGAAGAGCCACTTACAGCCGTCACAGATGCACCCCAACTTTCAGGTAAGGAGGATAAAAGAATCAAGGCCCGAATCTCATCATCAAAGTTTATTTCTACAGAACTCAACTGAGTTATAATCACATTGAATTCATTGATGTGGTCTGTAACAGAAGCACCTTCGGCCATCTTCAGATTAAATAAACGACGCATCAAATATATCTTGTTTGAAGCTAAGGGCTTTTCATACATATTTGATAGCGCCTTCATCAATCCTACCGTGGTCTTCTCGTTCACGATGTTGAAGGTGACGTTTCTGGCCAACGTCAAGCGAACAACTCCGAGTGCTTATCTGTCTAGTAGATCCCAATCTTGTTTCTTCATCCCTGTCGGTATCGTTCCAAGAAGCGGCTCATGCAGCTTCTTCTGATACAAGTAGTCTTCGATCTGCATCTTCCAGAAACTGAAGTCCTTACCATCGAACTTGTCGATCCTCACATTTCCTTCATCTGCCGCCATTGCTGTCACTGTTCTCCTCGACCAGAACAAGGCTCTGATACCAGTTGTTAGGGAATATGGAGAACGGAGTACCCAGACGAGGAGGAGAACTAGCAGAGGAGGAAGAAGAAAGGAGAAAACAGGAATCAAACCACAAGAACACACATGGATTTTTTACGTGGTTCGGAGGCAAGATGTCTTCCTACGTCCACGGCCGCAGCAGTAATCCACTAATAATCACCAACCAGAGTTACAATACAATGAGAGAGCCCACCCTTTTATACTAGGAGATTAGGGCGTCATTAGTCAGGACATTAAGGACAACAATGCCCCTATAAAACAGAAATCCTCTTTCGGGGTACATAAGACGTGCATGCTCGCCTGTCTCCAAGGATGCCCTCCTGAGACCGAGTATGCCCTCCAGCGACTGCAGATGCTCCCCCACCATCAGTCAGATCAATGCATTGCTAAGACCGTGTCGACACATTGCCAAGACAAGAGTCGACACTTACTCCAAGTGACATCGACTTGCCTTGAACCCGCAATGCATGCTCCCCTGACGCCAGTGATGTTGTCCAGAGGCCATAGATGTCCCCCTGGAGCAGCGATTGCTCCCCAGAGACAACATGTGCTCGCCATGCTCCGCTGACGCTGAGAATGGTCCCCTGACGCTGAGAATGCTTCCCTGGAGCAGCGATTGTTCCCCAGAGATAGCATGTGCTCCCCATGCTCCCCTGACGCTGAGAATGCTCCCCTGAAGCAGTGGATGCACTCCTGAGGTAGAGTGTGATCCCGTGCAGAGGCGCATGATGAAGAGTTCTGACTCCACACTCTAACAATCTCCCACTTGGAGTCTGAACTCCAAAGAAAGCAAACCTCTCAGTGTATTAACCCTGCTCAATATAACAATGGAAATACTGCTACGGCATCCCTCCATCAATCATCCATGGAGGCCAACTGAGGCTTTGCACAGCCTCAGTTTCTCTGTGGTCACCACCTTGGTTAACATGTCTGCTGGATTCTCTGCACCAAGTATTTTCTCCAGCAGCAAAACATCATCTTCAAGCAAATTACGAAAGACTGTCTTTGAGAATGCAACCTTCTTTTCCTTCCCAAAAATGCAGTCTTCACAAAGATCAACTTCCACAGATTTCATGCCAGACAATTTATCTTTTGACAACAGTACTTTCATCCCTTTCTCACTCATGTGACCAAGTCTACAGTGCCATATGTTGGAGTCAACTCCTGAATTTGCCACTGCCACTATATCTTTGTTGTTGCTAGTCATGTAGAGAGTACCCATCTTGTTACCTCGTGCTATAATCATAGCACCTTTGGTGATCTTCCAAGATCCACCCACAAAGGTTGTTACATAACCTTCATCATCAAGCTGTCCAACAGATATCAAGTTCCTCTTCAAGCCAGGTATATGCCTTACATTCTTTAACTTCCACAAAGTGCCATTTGTGGTCCTTACATTGACATCACCCTTCCCCACAATATCTAAAGGCTCATCATCAGCAAGATAAACCTTCCCAAAGTTTCCAGCAACATAATTTTGCATACTTTCTTTATGTGAGGTAGAGTGAAATGACGCACCTGAGTCAAGAATCTATGACTCTAAAGGAGTGTCAACACAAAGAACTAAAGCATCTTGAACTTGCTCTGCTGCAGTTGCATTGGCGGACTCTTCATTATGGTTTTTCTTCTTTGGAGCCTTGCAATCTTTCTTTAAGTGCCCCTTTTTACCACAATTCCAGCACCCATCACCACTAAACTTTGATTGACCTTTCTTCTTGGACCTGGATCTGCTCCTATTTTGACCCCGCTGTTTTGTTCTTCCCCTGCTCTCTATATTCAAGGCAGAACCTGAGACTTCACCTGATTCCCTTCTGCGAATATCTTCGCTTAGAATCAAGTCTCGAACCTCATTGAGCTTCAATTTACTTGAACCGGAAGAGCTACTTACAGCCGTCACAGATGCACCCCAACTTTCAAGTAAGGATGATAAAAGAATCAAGGCCCGAATCTCATCATCAAAGTTTATTTCTACAGAACTCAACTGAGTTATAATCACATTGAATTCATTGATGTGGTCTGTAACAGAAGCATCTTCGGCCATCTTCAGATTAAATAAACGACGCATCAAATATACCTTATTTGAAGCTAAGGGCTTTTCATACATATTTGATAGCGCCTTCATCAATCCTGTCGTGGTCTTCTCGTTCACGATGTTGAAGGTGACGTTTCTGGCCAACGTCAAGCGAACAACTCCGAGTGCTTATCTGTCTAGTAGATCCCAATCTTCTTTCTTCATCCCTGCCGGCATCGTTCCAAGAAGCGGCTCATGCAGCTTCTTCTGATACAAATAGTCTTAGATCTGCATCTTCCAGAAATCGAAGTCCTTGCCATCGAACTTGTCGATCCTCACATTTCCTTCATCTGCCGCCATTGCTGCCACTGTTCTCCTCGAACCAGAATAAGGCTCTGATACCAGTTGTTAGGGAATATGGAGAACGGAGTACCCAGACGAGGAGGACAACCAGCAGAGGAGGAAGAAGAAAGGAGAAAAGAGGAATCAAACCACAAGAACACACAGGGAATTTTTACGTGGTTCGGAGGCAAGATGCCTTCCTACGTCCACGGCCGCAGCAGTAATCCACTAATAATCACCAACCAGAGTTACAATACAATGAGAGAGCCCACCCTTTTATACTAGGAGATTAGGGCATCATTAGTCAGGACATTAAGGACAACAATGCCCCTATAAAACAGAAATCCTCTTCCGGGGTACATAAGACGTGCATGCTCGCCTGTCTCCAAGGATGCCCTCCTGAGACCGAGTATGCCCTCCAGCGACTGCAGATGCTGCCCCACCATCAGTCAGATCAATGCATTGCTAAGACCGTGTCGACACATTGCCAAGACAAGAGTCGACACTTACTCCAAGTGACATCGACTTGCCTTGAACCCCCAATGCATGCTCCCCTGACGCCAGTGATGTTGTCCAGAGGCCATAGGTGTCCCCCTGGAGCAGCGATTGCTCCCCAGAGACAACATGTGCTCGCCATGCTCCTCTGACGTTGAAAATGGTCCCCTGACGCTGAGAATGCTCCCCTGGAGTAACGATTGCTCCCCAGAGACATCATGTGCTCCCCATACTCCCCTGACGCTGAGAATGCTCCCTGAAGTAGTGGATGCGCTCCTGAGGCAGAGTGTGATCCCGTGCAGAGGCGCATGATGAAGAGTTCTGACTCCACTCTAACATATATCCCAAATATCCTGAATATGGACTTTCACATATCTAAACGTGCGGGGTCCAGATTTTTTTCTTTTTCCATCTTCTCCGAGTGGTTGGGAGAACACGAACGTGGGATCTCCCACGTTTTTCACCACGCAGTATGTCAACATTCCGGTCGTGGCCAGGGTGCCGGACGTCGCTCCACACAGTCTCAGCGTCCTTCATCGAACGGCTCCCCCAGACCACGTCTAAAGATGCCGCATATACGTGCAAACACGTCAGCCACTGATCAGCTGATAGCTAGGTCTTTACTCCCGCTATATATATATATATGAGCCGTCTCCTTCAGCACGACCTGCTGCTGCTTACTTCTTCTCTCAGCCGTCCACCGAACCGGGACTCCTTCCAAATTAAACCCTGCTTGGCACCCGGACACTGGCGCCTCTCACCATGTTACCAACGATCTTCAGAAGCCTTCAACTCTCCGGCCCGTTCAATTCAATGGTGATGAAAAGCTGCACGTTGGGCATGAATCAGGTTTGCGCTATCTGTCACACTGGCTCATCTGCCGTCCACTCGATCTCCCTCCAAATCCTTCCCCCGTCTCCATAATGTTCTTCATGCATGTTCCCACCATCTCCAGGAACCTCCTTTCTGTTCAACGGTTTTCCCGTGACAACAACTGTTATTTTGAATGTCATCCATCTCACTTTCTTGTCAAGGACTCGCGCTCGAACGCCACAGTACTTCCTCCAGGACCCAGCACTGAAAGGCCTCTACTGTCTTCCACAAAAGCCCTCTGATCCCTCGCTCGCTGCCTCACCTTCCCTTGACCAATGGCATGCTCATCTCTCCACGATGACGCTCTCCGCAAAGCAATAAAAATCCACCACATCTCCCTTGCACAGTACTGATCACTCCTTGCATGCCCAATAAACTTTGTACGGCATGCTGCATGGGTAAACTTCCACAAGTTTGCTCTCTCTCTCTCTCTCTCTCTCTTCCCCTCCTCCTGTAGCTCTGCGCCTCTCTCTTTATTTTCTTCTACTCGTTGATGACTTCTCTAAGTTCACGGGGTTGTTTCCCCTAACATTACGCTCGGATGTTTCCAGTCCAATTTCAGATCCTTGTGGAACGACAATTCAACACAAGAATATATTAAAGCCGTTCGGTCTAATTGGGGACGAGGGGAATTACGCAAACTCTCCTCTTAATTACTTTGCTAAGAATGGCATTCGGCATCGTGTTGCCTGTGCTCACACCCATGAATGGAACGGTGCTGCCGAGCGTCGGATCCGTCATATTATGGACGCCGGACTTACTGTTATGAAGGTTATAAATATTATTTTAATATATCATAAATCATATATACGTGAATACATTGACATAAAATATGTAATTAAATTATAATTTGACAAATATAGAAGTTAATTGATATTTGCAATGGATATCTCCTTATTAAACCGTCACTAATCCATCTTTAAGTGGATATTTTATGATAGATTAGCAACGGATTATAAATGGATCTTATTTCTTAAGCTAATCCGTCACAAATATTTACGACTGAAATGTTTCCATTGTTACTCTGTCTCTAATTTGCGATGGAATGGTGACAAACGCTTTTCCATCGCAAAACTATATGTTTAGTAAGAGGTGCTAATTTGTAAAATATAATTATTAGCTAGGATTTCGCAACAGATATTATTTCCGTCGCTATTTCATCATAGTCTTATTTTTATTGCGATATAATTTATGACGGAATATTTTTTGTCATAAATTAGAGATGGATTTATTTTTTATTGTAGATCTATCGTAAATTTATGATGAAAGTTTTTGTCATTAATTAATCCTACCTTTTCTTGTAACGTTATCTGCCCACCAAAATATGGTTTATTCATATATTCAAATGTTATGACAACACCCATTTTCCATACGATTGCTTTATCTTATGTCACACTTAATGCATCTATATGGAAGAAGTAAGTGAATTTGGAATGCCTGCAAGTCCTACAAGCTACGCAACAGGGACAGACTACACGCAAAAGAGGAAGACATGTGACAAACATATCTTCCTACAATAAAAGAGTGATTCACATACCAGCTGGACCAGAGAAAGAATCTCACATACGAAGGATGAGCTCCAAGATGAATCAAAGGATGGTGAACGTTGGGATCCGACCGTTGAAGCTCATGAGTCTAACGAATACAAGGTCCTGGGGTTATAAATACCCTGAGTTTTAGATAACAAGGCGACCCTTTTATGAACCTTTTCAGCACGCACACATCTGAGCACTCCACGAGCTTTCAAGGCATTCAAGCGATCTCAGAAGAGCTTCCTGAGCATTCAAGCCTACGAGGACTTCGTCACGTTCACTTTCATCATTGAAGTCTCTCATTAAGGGAAGCGATCAAGTGGAGGAAAAGCTGCTCTAAAACTCCCTCCTCATTCTGTCAATGTATTCATTCTTCAATTCATTGTAACTAAATCTGTCTTGGTGACAAGAGTGTCAAGAGCATTTGGCTCTTGGGGATAGCGCAAGGTGTGCTAAGGTCGGTATATTGATAGCCTGATACCAAAATCAGCTAGGTGATTATCTCCTAAAAAGTTAGCTAGTGTGAAATCACTAAAAAAATTAGGTTATTTTGTGTGACTGGGTTGATTTGTTGAGATTTGATCAAAATCAGTTAGGTGAATGACCCCCCGAAAATTAGCAAGGTCTACTGAAATCTATAAAGACAGTTGTGGAGCTGACCTTAGAAAATTAGCCATTGCAACCATTGATAGAGGTTAGTGAGATCCCTTATGAGTAATAAGGGGACTGGACGTAGATCTGCTAAGGAAGATAGACCAAACCAATATAAAATTTTTGTGTCCTTGTGATTCGATGTTTAATTTGCCACATTTTAATTTTTGTTACATTCTTACGCTTAACCTTTTAATACGTAATTATTTTCACAAGACACCTATTCACCTCTCTCTAGGGTGTACTATACCCAACTTCTAACAAGGGGACTATTGTGCACAATTTTATCCCAGAAGACAACCCGTGTTTAAAGGTGTGGGACCACTCCGAGACACCTTACGTGTGCTATTTATTTCACGTCCTTACAACACCCCGTGCTCGATTGGAGACTCAAATCAACTTGCCGTGACTCACGGCCACTCTGATAACAAGTAGGGATTATCCCTGACCACCCAATATGCGGCATCACACGCCTACAACTTAGCCACCCGGGTCAACTCGGGGGCGCCCCCAATAATATGCCGCGCCATGCGGCACCCAACAATGAGGCCCGGGACAATCCCAATGTACCTTTTCTTAGACTCAACACTGATGGCCTATGAACTCGAGGCAAACCCAAGCTCTAGATATTGTTAACCAACTCATGCAGCTCCTAATAAGGGGTGGGGGAATTACCCCCAAATATCTGAAATGCACCTTATTTTCAGCCATTCTACGTCAACCCAGAGTCAACTAGAGGTCCTCAGCCACTTGCTGCACCATGCAGGGACTCTACATAATGCAGGGACCCCCGACCTACTGACAAGCGACGTTTGCCCACTGACAAATTAGTTATCCGGGGCCAACTCGGAGGGTCACAGAAATAAGTCTTAGTGTGACTAGCTAAACTTCAAGTTATTTTTAACTACGAAGAAAACCTTAAGTTTTAGGCTAAAGGAATCCATGAGAAAATTTCATGGAAGAATCTAAGGAGTGAGGTTGTGGTTACGGGCTGCAAAGATAACCAAAACATTCCTCTTAGAATTTTCATATATTTCTTCATAGGTTTTTGTGTAAGAACATGAATCAAGTTTTGTTCAGCGGGCACTCAAAAGTTTAGAATTCTCAGGAATAGAGTTTTTGAGTTTTAGTATTTCAGAAATTTTTATCTGTAAATTCAATTCAATTTAATTTCTTAAACTTGATTTTAATTTCACAGTCAAGATACAATAATCAGAATGCTTCTGAAAATTTATCAACAATAAATAAATTATCTAATACATGTTCTGTAAAATTTTCAGAATTTAATTCGATAGGATGAAATTTCTGTAATTTTTTAATGTTTTGAAGAAATTCTATGACATGATAAAACAGTTTATATATTTAGAAATATGGTAAAATTCACAAGAAATTTCCTTCTTGTCAGGTATTAGTATAAAAATATTTCATAAAATTTGTGAGTAATTAATATGCTGTTATTAATTTCTGTAATCTATGTAATCATTTTTATAGAGGACAGAAATATAGAAAACAGCAGGTTACAATTATAAATATTTTTTAATAAATCTCAAACAATTTTCTGGTCGTACGTTTTCAGTTGCATGCAGAGGGTTTAAAGAATTTTCCAAATGAAATTATGTGTTGTAGTATTTTTAAGGATTTAATTTATCTGTTTTCAGAAAATATAAAAAATAGTGAACTAACTATTAAAATTATTTACAATTTTTTAAAAGTACAGGAAAAATTACAAAATATACATTAATTATGTGCGAGTAATGCTCCAGAAATTTTGAGATTTCAAATACGAGGTTTCTACGCTGCAAAATTCAGTTATTTAATAGATGAAAAATTTTAATTTGGAAAATATTGAAAATTTATAAAACTAAAGTATACAATGTGATGTTTTTATAGTCTCATGCTTAAACCGAAAATTATAGAGATATTTGAACTAATGTGTTTAACCATAAATCGGAAGAGAATTGTCTTAGACTGTTAGAATAAAATTGTCAAAACATATAAGTATCTATTGTTCGAACGATTATTATCGAAATTGTAAATGAATAGATAGAGATTGATCTACGAGATCTACTCCACGCTCTCGTAGAAAATAGAAGAAGAAGAAACACGTCCACACAAGATCACAAGAACATTTGAAAAATAAAATGAAAAATATTATAAATGTATAAAAAATCATAAAATATGTTTAGTTTTAATCCACACTAGGCATGGGAGAATTCTTGAAAAATATGAAATCGTAAATTTGAAACGATGTACCGTGGAGCGATATTACTGTTGGGAACAAGGAGGTGAACCGGTGCTCATCAGTTAAAACTTAAAAGTAAAAAAAATAAAATAAACGAAAGCCAGTGAAACGACAAGATGCAAAATCACGTGATTGCTGGGTTTGGAGCTTTTTTTCCTCCAACAGTTACTGCATGCTCTTCGTTGCATCCACACTTTGAGACGAGGGAGGATCACGAGGAGGAGGGAGATCGGCGCCAGCACATCGGCATCCTTATTTTTCTTCGTTGCATCCACACTTTGAGACGAGGGAGGATCACGAGGAGGAGGGAGATCGGCGCCAGCACATCGGCATCTCTATTTTTTAGAATGTGTGAGAGACCGCGAGGTCGGTTTTATTAGTAGTTTTATTGTCACGGCTCACGAGATGACGGGAGTGCCCTTTCAACTTGACTGACATGTCCTCAGAAACTATCTTACTAGCCTTACAGCCTTATTAATTAATCGTTTATTTGTACATACATCCCTTTGCAGTTTGCGCCGATATTTTAAAAGGTTGTTCATTGTGTTTTTTTGTGGGTGTATTGATTTACCTTATATAAGGCCGTATTTGCACAGTTTCTAAGTGACAATTGTATATTTTAGCCTAATTATTTTGAAAAGAGGACATCAAACTTTGAAAGTCCATATATTTATGTAGCATTTGGTTTTTTTTCTTTCATTTGGTTTCCAACCTAAAAGATTAAATTGGACCTTCAGCATTGCAGAGGAAATATAGAATCATCAAATATGGTTTCCCTTGTGTAACAACTTCACAAGATTACTTATAAAGTTATAATTAAACTATCTTACTCGATACTTTTCATAGTAACGCATTCCAATTTTTTTTTTTTTTTGCCAAACACATCCCACAGAGATAACAACGGAATTTACACATTGTTGCGCCTACTCTCATCCAGACAGAATTGAAATATAGGCATGCGATAGATTTGAACCATTGTTCAACTATATATATATATATATATGCTAATGCTCTAAAATAGATGTAAACATACACAATCAGGTAGTCACAATGACGAACTTGTAATTATGGGATCAAAGAGGGCATATAATCAAAGGTTGCGTCGACAAGCATTATTATTAATTCCATCTTTGACTTGCTTGGCCATCTACGTTCCAAGGGTGCCGCGACAAGGTTCCCCTTGTCCTTCGTCCGCCCAGCCTTGACCACGACCCAAGCCAGCAGATGATGCCATCAGCCAGCGGCACCACACCCCCCCATGCACACACCCTGCCGCTTCCCATTACAACCCCTCTCTCCACAAGTAGGAGCTCCCACACACCCAGCTGCTGCTCGCCCACCACCAACACGTACAGAGCCATGGCTCCTCCCAGAACCCTTCCCTGCTTCCCCTTTCTCCTATTCGTCCTCTTCGTCTCCTCCATCTCCACCAGTGAGTACAAGAGTTGATTAGCACTTCTTCTGCTCTGCTCGCTCCTTCTCCATATATCGATCTGTTCCTCGGCCTAGTTCATTAATAACGGGTCTTTTCTTTCACCATGTGCTGTTGCAGCGGCGGGAGGCCTCCTCGGGGTGGACTACGGCCGGGTCGCGGACAACCTGATCCCGCCGGAGAGGGTGGTGGAGCTCCTGAAGGCCAACGGCATCGGCGCCACCGCCATCTACGACGGCGACGCCCGGGTCATCCAGGCCTTCCGGGGCAGCGGCATCAAGCTCGTGGTCTCCCTCCCCAACGAGCTACTCGCCGACGCCGCCAGGGACCCCAACTACGCCGGCACCTGGGTGTGGGAGCACGTGGGACAGTACTTCCCCGCCACCCTGATCGAGGGCATCGCGGTGGGGAACGAGGTGACCCACCAGCGCCCCGACCTGATCCAGTACCTCGTCCCCGCCATGCAGAACGTCTTCAACGCCGTCGACAACATGGGCTACGCCGACAGGATCAAGGTCTCCACCCCCTTCGCCTTCAGCGCCGTCGCCGTGTCTTTCCCCCCGTCGAAGGGGCGCTTCCGCGGCGACCTCCAGCCCCTCGTCCGGCAGATACTGGAATTCCTTGACCGCACGGGCTCCGACTTCACGATAACCCTCTTCCCCTTCATCGCCTACCGAGACGACCCAAACATCGCCCTCGACTATTTCCTCGGCGAATCCAGCACCGGCGTACGAGACCCCGATACCGGCCGCATGTACTACAGCCTCCTCGACGCCCAGCTCGACGCCACCTACTCCGCCATGGCGGCGCTCAGGTTCGGGGACGCCGCCAACCCCAACTCCACCGACGGTGCGGCCCTGCAGCAGAAAGGGAGGAAGAAACTCGCGGTTAAGGAGACGGGGTGCCCCCACTGTACTTTCAAGAGGGGGCGGTTGAACCGGGCCGCCTTACTGGAGGAGACGGCCGCCGCGGGCGGCAGCATCCTGAACGCGTCCCTCTCCCAGGAGAGGGGGTGCTCCCTGAGGAACGCGCAGACGTACAACAGCAACCTAGTGCGGAGGATGCTGTCCGGGATCACGGGGACGCCGCTGTACCCCGACGCCGACATGGACGTCTACATCTTCTCGCTGTTCAACGAGAACATGAAGCCGGGCCCGGAGTCGGAGAGGAGCTTCGGGCTCTTCTATCCGGACGGGACGAAGGTGTACGACGTACCGTTCCCGTCTCCGGGGGGCGGGTCCTGGTGTGTGGCCAACCCGGCGGTGGCGTGGGAGAGGATGCAGGCGGCGCTGGACTGGGCGTGCGGGCAGGGCGGGGCGGACTGCGGGCCGATTCACCCGGGGGCACCGTGCTACGAGCCCAACACGGTGGAGGCGCACGCCTCCTACGCCATGAACAGCTACTACCAGCAGCACGGCCGGGACGCTAGCGCCTGCGACTTCAACGGCGTCGGCCAGATCGTTTACCAGCGTCCAAGTGAGTCTTTTTCATCTTCATATATAAAAATACTGGACGCGCTTATCAACTACAAATATACAACCGGTAATGTTCGAAAGAATACATATTCTATCGTCTCTCTATGTCCCTACGTTCTATAAACATATTGCGCGCATGCACTTGCCCTCGGCCTTTTAAAACTGTTTCCTCAGGTAAACTAAAATGCCGTTCGACTGATGCACACGTGGTGCGTCTTTTGAGGGATAATTATATGTTTTTTTTTGAATTTTGTGTAGAATACTAAATACCTTAATGCCCCATTTATTATTTCATATTAAACAATAATGTTTTCATTATACTCCTCATATTTCAATATCATTAGAGTTAGCAAAACATTTTATTGAACCTGTGAAGTGCATAACTTTAGAGTGTATAATAGAGTATAATAGATTCAACAAATATATATAGTCATCATCTCAATCTTTTGGGGAGATTAAACAAACCTGTATTAGCCTTCTTCCTGTCTTAGTCGACCTAACATTAAGGTAGATAAACTACTGATCATGAGCGGAAGGGCATGTATAAGGAAACATAGTTAAATAGTTATGGGGCTACATATAACAACTTGAAGAATATAAGCATAGAATAGAATACAGAATGTTCTGGAGGTAAGTATAGATATATATAATTACCCATTTTTAATATATTATTCCGTAATCTTTAGGGTTCGCACCTATATATCTTGCAAGTTCTTAGGGCAGTAGGCATTTTTATCCTCAAATTACAATGCTTTAATTATCTCATAGCTAGCCAAGTCATCGATACATTTAACATTTTTGTTGAAAATTAATGTAAATTCTTAGGGCAGAAGGCATTTCTATCCTCAAATTACACTATTTTAATTATCTTATTGCTAGCCAAGGTATCGATGCGTTTAACATTTTTGTGAAAATTAATGTAGCGACGTTGGACACAATAGTATGCTTACGCGCGTATATAAAATGTCTTTTGTAGAATATAAGCTCTCTATGGAATAGATGGCGATCATATGCCATTTTTGAGATGTACATACATATCGCCTTTAAAATTAGAATTGCATAATTACTATTATAGGGAATTATATTATATACATAATTTTCTCATCTCTTGATCATCCCTTAGTTTATAAGTGCTTCATTTATTAGGCCCCTCAAAATTAAGTCAATTTTTAGTTAGATAGATTTCACTCATGGTAGGGGCTAGCTAGAAAATAAGTAGTTATGTTATTGGCAATTCCACGGCAAATTTTGCTACATGCGTGATATTTTATTGTTTTATAATAGCTTTTGACTTTTAACGTTGCTTTGTTAAATAAAATTGCTATATGTATGTCTGCTGATCCTTTTATATAAATATTATTTTTTGGCAGGGTACGGAAATTGTGACTTGCCATCTTCCCGATGACGTCGACGATGAAAAGTGAAAGACGAATTAGCCATAAGCTATGCTTGCATGCACGGTAACAAAACACATGATGTCGAATAATTAAGTGATCATGTACTGCTAATTTGTCAAATTTTCATTTGGCAAACGAAATAAATAAGGAAGCAATAAAGTGAAATAAGGGAGGGAAATGAGAAATTTTCACTTGAGATTGTCGGTGCCCAAATCCAAATCTGGAAAAGGGAATGAAGAGTGAACCAAACTTGTATTTTTGCCTGTGAAATATCGTGAGATGACCATGTGTTTGTTGAGGGTATTTCCTATGTCGTCTTCTTTCTTGCTTTCATGTCTTATTTTATGGCATATATATATATATGTTGTTCCCAACTTATATATTTTTACGTTTATTTCTGTCGCTTATTCTTCTATCAACGATTATAAATTGTTATTAGGTATTAACTAACACAATATTGCACGAGTTTAGAGAGATAGCGACATCCGTATATAATCGAATGGGGAACATTGTCTAGCATAAAAAAAATTGCTCCCTAATTTATAGTGATGGAAAGCCAGATGGTAATTACAGTGAGTATGCATATGTGTTTACTAGCTAGGTCAAAACTGTCCGAGTACTCGTTGAAGCTTGTGTGACGCGTCTGAGTTAAGAAATTCCATGCCATCATAGGATACTCTGGCTATTAATATTTAAAAGAGTATGTTTAAACTATCATCACCGCGATAATATGTACAATCGAGTGGAAGTAGATGATGCATGAAATAAGAAATTGGTAAACACGAAAATGAGACATGCTGTTAGGTCAGGTTCTACTAATAAGCACAATCCTATTAGGTCAGGTTCTACTAATAAGCACAATCGTACTCATCATCATCGTCATAGTCTTATCCCAATTATTTGGGGTCAGCTATATGAATCTTATTCTACTAAAGATTTCTATCAAGTGTTATATTCAGATTTAAACTTATAAAATTAATGTCTTTCCTAATAACATCGCACCATCTCATTTTAGGTCTTCACCGAACTCTTTCACAAACATCCACTAAGAGCCAGTCACATCTTTTAACCGACGCTGAGTTAATGTGACGAATCACATGTCCAAACCACCTGAGTCTATTTTCTCCCATTTTACTATCAATTGGGGCTATCTCGAAATCCTTACAGATGCGCTCATTTTTAATCTTGTCTTTCGTAATCTTGCTACACATCCATTTCAGTATCCTCATCTCTGCTACACACATTTTGTGAATATGTTCTTTTTGTACTGCCCAACACTCGGTACCATATTAGAACAAAACAGGTCTCACAGCCGTTCTATAAAATCTCCCTTTGAGTTTAATAGACATACGACGGTCACAGAGGACTCCTGATACGTTTCTCCATTTTAACAAGTCAACATTAATCCTATATGCAACATCGTTATAAATCTCCCCATTCTCTTTTATGATAGACCCTAAGTACCAAAAGTTACTACTTTTCATAATGTTTTATCCATCAATTAGAACTATGTCTTCCTATATCACTTCCCCATTACTAAAATTACAATGCATAAACTCTTACTCTTTCTCCTACTAATTTTAAAACTTTTAGACTCCAAGACATGCCTCCAACGCTCTAACCTAGCATTTAAAGCATCGATACTCTCATCAATTAAGATAATATCATCTGCAAATAACATACACCAAGGGATATCATCATGTAATTATTTTATTACTTCATCCATAACTAAAGCAAAGAGATATGGACTTAGTGTAAAATCTTGATGCAAACCTATAGAAACTGAAAATTCACAAGTCTCTCCAACAATAGTTCGAACACTAGTAATAGCACCTTCGTATATATCCTTAATAAAATGAACATATCTTTTAGAGACTCTTTTTTTTTCTTAATGTTCAACAAATTAATTCTCTCGATACTCGAACATACGCCTTCTCTAAATCAAGAAAAATTATATACAAATCTTTTCTCATCTCTCTATACTTCTCCGTTAGCTGTCGTAGTAAGAAAATAGCTTCAATAATAGATCTATTCGACATAAAACCAAACTAATTTTCTGATACAACAGTCATACATTGGAGGCATTTTTCGATTACTCTATTCTAAAGTTTTATAGAATGGCTCATAAGCTTAATTCCATGATAATTATTGTAGCTTTGAATATCTCTTTTATTTTTGTAGAAAGAAAGTAATTCTACGACGCTTTTTCTCCAATCTTATGACATTCTCCATTCTTTTAAAATTTCATTGAAAAGTTTAGTTAGCCACATAATATTAATATTAATATCTCCTAGGTCTTTTCATACTTCAATAGGTATACTATTAATTTGGTCCTAAGGTCTTACCCCCTTTTATTTTCCTTAAAACATCCTCCACTTCTGACATCTTGATACGCCTGAAATACTGATATTTATCAAATGTTGTTGACTCTTAAGTACCTTCTAAAGAGAAATCATTAACGTAATTTCCGTTAAATAACTTATGAAAATAACTATGCCACATCTCTTTAATCTCAATATCCTTAGTTAAAACTCTTTGATCTAAATAATCACAATCTTACTGATAAGGCCAAACCTAGCTCCTGCTCGCCCGTCACCAATACTGAGTTACAGCTCCTCCCAGATTGCTTCTATCCTTCCCCTTCCCCTTCTTGTCCTCCTCCTCTTTGTCTCCTCCATTTCCACCGGTGAGTAGCAGTTAAACTCTTCTCATGCTCTACTCCCTCCCGCTAATCTGTTCATCTGCCTAACTAATAATTGGTCTTTTCTTTCACCATGCACTGTTGCAGTGGTGTCGGCCGCACCGCCATCTACAAAGGTGACGCCAGGGTAATCCAGGCCTTTCGGGGGCTGCGGCATGTTAAGGACTATTAATTCTCTTTCTTCGCATCAACAACAAATGCAACCCATGCCACTGGCCACATGTATCATTGCTCTACTCCCTCCCGATAATCTGTTCTTCTGCCTAATTAATAATTGGTCTTTTCTTTCAGCATGCACTGTTGCAGTGGTGTCGGTCGCACCGCCATCTACAAAGGCGACGCTCGGGTAATCTAGGCCTTTCGGGGGCTGCGGCATGTTAAGGACTATTCTCTTTCTTCGCATCAACAACAAATGCAACCCATGCCACTGGCCACATGCATCATTCCTCAGTGTCAACAAGACATGCAGACTCACGGCACTGGCCTAACATCATCAATACATATAAGAACACCCAGTTGATGGGGACTTTGTTCTCATTATCTCCAATACACTATTCTCATGTTTATCTCCAATAAAAATATGTATATCCCCTCTATTATCCTTTGTTATCTATTGTAACATATTTGTAACAAATTGCATATATAAATGCAATTCGGGTCTCTCTCAGGATATGAGAGAAGAGCCTTTGTTCAGCCATTGCCTATTGCCTGTGTTTACATGGCATCAAAGTCATTGCATAACAACTTCTGATCCCTCTAACCACCATGGCCAACAACAACAACTCACTATCATCACCACATACACTAAGTGCTGCCACCTCTCTCTCTTCCTTCCTCCCTCCCATCCTCTCTCTCCACCACCATCATTCCCTTGCCTAAACTTTCTCATTTTTCTCCGGTTAAACTCACTAGTGAGAACTATACCATCTGGCGAGCCCAATTTTTACCCATCTTAAACACCTACAAGTTGAATGGCTTGATTGATGGCTCTTGGCCATGCCTGCTATCTCTCATCGCTACCAAAATGATACCCAATCCTGCCGTGGAGCATTGGTGACAGCACTATCAGCCTCTACTAAGTTGGATAATCTCTTCACTGATAGATATTGCACTGTCTCACATCATAGGTCTCTCCATATCAACAGACGCCTGGGCAGTGCTCTCTCGAACGTATGGGTCTCCCTCTCATGCTCGAGTGTTGCAACTTCCTCTCCAACTGCAGACTTTGAAGAAAGATATAACTCCTCCATCAATATTATGTCAAGTGTGCCTAGTCTCTTCCTGATTGCCTAGCTTCCATCTCGGATCTGGTTTCCGCCAATGACCTTCTCCACATCCTTGGTGGTCTCAGCCCGAAGTATGAAGCATTTGTCTACTATTACCACACGGCTTGACGGTGACTCCTTTCATCTTAAATGTTGGAGCAGCGGAAGTGAGATGGTCACAAAAGTGAGGAAAGTAAAAATTTTATTGAAGAAAGGTCATATGTACAAAAAGATCTTTTACAATGTAAAGGGGAGGTGAAAGAGGAATAGGCTTAGGGAAAGGCTTGAAAAGTTAGTGGAATGGATTGATGCCTTTTGGCTCACTTTTACACTTCTTGGATGCCCCCCAAGGGTGCTTTGGTAGTGGTATTTATAGCCTCCATAAGAGGTCTGAAGCTCTTTTTAGATGTTTCTTATATATCGTTGTGGACGCACTTTTCGTTCGACAATTGTTTTGTTGTTCGTTCGTTGGTTTATTGAGTGCGTGGGCGTGCCAGTCACCAGAGTGACAATTTATTCGGGCTCCGAAGAGCCCATGGTGCGCTCGACCTGACTTCGTCAGACGATTGTGTGGTTCGTGTCGGGACCAGATCCCGTCATGCCATAAAGACCACGACGTCATTTACATCCCCCATACGGGGGAACACCCTTGATTAATTGCCAAAATTAGGGGCCCTGCGACCAAAAGGAATAATACTAACTGCGCGAGAAAGGGGCAGGAATAGATCACACTAAAGATTGCATCAGGATGCGAGCCATTGTCCATGTCGGTTGCTCGGGGACCTTTTCATATTCAGACATAGGTCCGTAATAGAAATGCGACGGAAAACCGGGGCGAATCCGTACAGATGTCTACCGAATGCACGGCAATTTAAATGACGGCTCGGAAGGGCTCCGGGGGCGAGAAACGGATCCGATCTGATTGGAATGTCGGCCCAAAACTGGGTCGGGCCTGGACATGTCAGGATGATTCCCAAGACTCGGGCCTGGCCTGGAGGGGGCGGCATTATTGTTCCCTTTTGCGTTGAGTCGTGGGGAGAGATGAGGCTGCCCTGTGGGCCCTAGCATTTTTTTTTATCTGGGATTCTAATTAGATGTTCCTCTCTTCCCTCTTGCTATTTATTACTTCTTTATGCATTTGTCCCGGCTGATTTCCCCTTTTTTATCTATTATTATTATCGTCATTTTCTAACCCCCACCCCATTTACTATTATTATTACCGCTGCACATTATGTTTGTGTTCTATATACGCTCAAATTTCCTTAATTATTATAGACTTTTTTATTTATTTATTTATCATCATCACTATTATCACCAATATCATGAGATAGGGCCACTGGGGAGTGTACCGGCAAAGGGAATGCCAAGCATGCCGGCGAGGGCGCCCCAAGGTGGTGTACCGGTGAAGGGGGGGAAACGGAGGTGGCTGAGAGTGGAGTGTGCCGCTGGATGCTGGGAAGAGGTGTACCGCTGGAAGAGGTGAAAGTGCACCGCTGGAGATGGTGAAGTGTGTCGCTGGAGGTGGAGAAAGGTGTACCGCTGGAGGTGGAGAAAGGTGTACCATTGGAGGTGGAGAAGGGTGTACCGCTAGAGATAGTGAGGTGTGCCGCTGGGGGGGGGGGGTTGAGAAGGCGTGCCACTGGGGATGGAGAAGGGTGTACCGCTGGGGGCTGGTGGGTGTGCCGCTGAGACTGGGGCGAAGTGTACCGTTGGGGGTGATGATTTAGGGTGGGAAGTGTCAAAGAGGATCCGCTCTCCCTCTATTTCTTTTAAGGCTTTTCTTTTCTTCCTTTCTTGATTTTCATGTAGTCTTATATAAATTTCTCCTTTCCTTTATTCTGTTCAGCCTCTTCTCGCGGGTCGGACGTTCGGTCTGCCATGTTGTTAATCGGTTCAGTCCTCATCATGCCGCTGGCAGTATCTTGCTTAGTCGGAAAGTTTCATCATTGATCATTCCATTCGTTTGTTGCTTCCTTTTGCCTTTTAGTGTCTTGTTATTTTCTGACAAAAATTCGGCAGCATCTCCCCTTGACCCGAGCGTAAGGGAGATAAAGGGAACGCGCCCACATGGAGTGGCGGAACCCAACTACTGGAGGTGGGCGCCCGAAGGCGGCGACACCTTAGTAAAACTTCGGAAAACACAGGAAAACGACGAGCCGAAGACCACTCGGGCCAGATAGGGTGGACTGGGGGTCAGCCAGGGCGTACCGGGCTAGGGCAGGGCCAGAAGTGCCGCTGAGGCACTAAAGGGGAGGTGTACCGCTGTGTGCCGGCCAAGGGCCAGAAGGGTGTGCCGTTGGAGGCCGCTATGGTGTGCCAGCCAAGGGCCGGAAGGGTGTGCCGCTGGAGGCCGCTATGGTGTGCCGGCCAAGGGCCGGAAGGGTGTGCCGCTGGGGGCTGCTATGGGTGTGCCGGCCAAGGGCCGGAAGGGTGTGCCAGTGGAGAAAGATGCAGGCGCACCGAATTAGAGCTCCAAAAGGGATTGGCCTGCCGACTATTGGGGCGGGACGTTAAATCGATCAAACCCACAGAGGCTTCCGGTAAGAGGGAGAAATGCTAAGGGGGCAGACACTGATGAAGGTACTGGGCTTCGGAGGAGGACGTTCGTGACCTCGAACCGCTCAAGATGGCACCACACCCGGTGGAAATCGTCGGCATGAGTGCTAAACGCAAAAATCGGAAAGCGATGGGAATGACGGCCAAACATACTGTGGTCTAAAACAACGAGACAAAGAGAAAACCCACTGAGGGAGGGGGGAATGATCTTCATTCATGGGAAACAAAGGGCCGTAGCCATCCATGTACATTACAAAGTACGCCCGAGTCAAGGCTACGGGCAAGAAAGAAAACTAAGGAACAAAAGAAAAGGAAGAAGAAAATAAGGAGACAACGGAAGGGAAGGTGTTGGGGATTGAAGCAGGGACAACCGTCCACTGCTCTTTCCCCCGCACCTTCCCCTGCTACATTCAGCTCTCCCTCTCTTACTCTCTTCTCTTTCTTCTCGTCGGTGGCTCTTGTTCGTCTCTTCTCCTCGTATCTCCTCTCTGCCTCTGTTTCTGTCTCTGTGTGTGTTCTCCCTCTCCGTTCTCTCTGTGTGTTTTTTTTTTCCTCTGTCGGAATGGGAGGGATTTATACTCCCAGCAGCGGGAGCCCTCGAGTACGGCAGCTAATAATGTGAAAGTTCGTCGTTTAAAACACGCGTATAACAATTTTAAAACCGAACTCGCACAAAATGATCAAAAGAGAACGTAGTACTATGGCAAGCACGGGTCGAATCCACAGGGAAGAAGAGATTTTTAGAGTTAAAAACCTTAGAGTCCTTTGAAAAACACTTGTGATTTGGATTTGCTTAAAGAAAATAGTGAAATGATGAACAAACTAAACACTTAATTGAACACACCATGACTATGCGCTTATGCTATAGAAAATAATTGCATGAAGTGGAAAGAAGATATAGAAGAAAGAGATAGAGAGGGAAGAAGAGCCAGAACTAGATCAAGAGAACAACTCATTTCATTAACTTAAAAGAAAGAGTACATGAAATGTGAAACAAGTTTATACTAATGACACAATGAGATTACAATGAAGTGAAATATCACAAAAGCAATAACATAAGAAAAGGCTGGAGTTTGGAGTTTGGAGATGGTAGCAGCAATGGTGATGTTAGCGCCGTCCTCTCTTGACCTTGGATCACGAACAACCTTGTGGAAGATGTCGTCTACGTCGGGAGGAAGTCACCTTCGTCGTTGAAGCAGTCTTTGGAGGGTGAATAACTTTTAACCCAAGAGGAATTATGGGATGCCCAAGAAGAAGAAGTTGAAGATGGGGAAGAGAGGAAAAACTTTAATGAAGAACTCAGAGAGAAAAGAAGAGAAGAAGGGCTTCAAAATGGAGATATAACCGAAGCTAGCACCTCGGATGAACAGTAAAAACACAGGACAGCACCTTGAAAAAGAGATTATAACTTAAAAATAGTAGAGAATTAGAAGATAGTGTAGAAGAATCAGTTGTAGAACATTTAAAAACAAAGGACTTTCATGAAGACAGTAAGAGGAGAAAATGATGAGAAGGGGGAGAAATATGAGACAGAACAGAGAAAAACATGGGTTTGCAGATGAACAGGACAGCACAGTGAAAAATACGATATAGCTTAAAAACTAGAAGGAACTAGAAGATTCTCCAGAAGAAGAAGTTGTAGGGAACGTAAAAATAAAGAACTTTGATGAAGAGTACATGAGCTGAAAATGAACTTACAAGGGAAAACTCGGAGGCCTAAGGTTGGGAGAGAAATTACCAAAAGAAGAACACCCTTCTCCTTCTTGTCATGGGCTATTTATAGGAAAAGTTGGGTAGATGGAGGGTGGAGATTCTATCAAAGGAGATGGATGGATAGGATTTAAGTAGAATATGATGCATGGGGAAGAGAAAAAGTAGGTGAGTACACCCTCCTTGGGCTTTGGACAACCCCCTTCCCAAGACTCATCATTCCTCTCCTTTATTTCAAACTTTGAATGTCCTTTTCCTCCTTTTCAAACTTTGAACTTTGAATTCCTTCTTTTCAAACTTTGAATTCAAAATTTTGAACTTTCTTTTCCCTCCAACCAAAATATGTGCTTTTTGACTTGGTCAAAGTAGTGGTGATAATTTTACCCCCGGCTTCTTTTGTAATTACCTTCGATGTCGTACACACACATAATTGCATTTTAGTTCATAAAAATTACCACAATGTGCACATAAATCTCAAATGCTCATGATTATACAATAGAGAATTAATGCTCATGGCCCTCAACTTTAATTTATTATTAAATAAGATAATCAAATTAATCAATTTACGTGAAAGCTCCAATTTAAATGCGGAGTTGAGGTTAACTATGAAATATGCATAATTACCTAATTATATGCACATAAAATGGTGTACATGCAATGAATTGTCATAAGAAATAGACACTTATCACACCCCCCAACTTACTCATTGCTAGTCCCTTAGCAATGCCAATAAATTGAATTTTAGGACTAACAAGAGTTTGTAAAATTCATGCTCTTATATCCAGTTATCCCTTCATAGAATCAACCAAAGATTAGGAATCTAGAATCATTAATGCACACTAGCCTTATGTAGAAACTTAATAGTACATGATTAAGAATTCAAATTAAAGCTCAATAGCACTTGTGCATGTGTAACTACCAAATCCACAACTTAGACAATTGCTTCACCCATTCTTTATTCCAAGCAAATGTCTTTCAACCCTGCACCTCTTAGATCAGAGCATTAAGTATATTAGCTTTTTTTCTACCTTATTATTTTGTCCCTTTGGGATCTTTTATACCACACATGATGCTGCACTACCCTTCACTGCTCAACGTGAATCTCGACTCTTACCTTAGGAGAAGCAGGCCCAGTTTCGCAGATCCAGGTTCCCTTTTCCGTTTTACGCGAACCTCAACACGTCTTAGGTGAAGTAGGCCTGGTTACTAAGATTATGGGCATTTTTCATGGTATTTTTTTTCTTTTTTTTTCTCTTTTTTTTTCATAGTGCCATTGCACTTATTTGATAGATAATTTGGCAGAAAGCTTTGTATAAAGATCTCTTTTCTTAAGAAGTGCAGAATATCAGACAATATACCTAAAATAGCAGAGGGCTTCTCTTGCTTGTTTCATTAGTGTGTAATGTAAATTTTTTTTTTCTAGTGCACATGAACTTTAAAGGGATTCTTATATCAGTTTTCCATGGTTAGATTGACTAAATTTTCCATCATCCTTCTCCCTAGCCTTTTCTATTCCAGAATTACTTTTAATTTAAGCATGAATCATGAAACTCAAAATGGGGTTTACATCTTTATGCAAGACAGAACTCCTATGAGGTTGTACTATATGCATCATGAAAATTTCTCTCCCCCCCAACTTGAATGACATTGTCCTCAATGACATGTAGAATTGAAAGTAAAAGAATAATGTATCAATAAATACTTCTGAGTGGGAAAGAGACAACCGAATATGCGGGACGAAACCTCCATCAATGTCATAGGCGGCGATGACTTCCTCTCCTTGGCCTTAACCTGACTACTAAAACACACTCAAACAAAAAACGTCAAAACAACCAAAATTGTGAGTTGCCTCCCAGAAGCGCTAAGTTTTCCGTCTTCAGCCAGACGCATGAGAGCTCACGAAGATTTTATTCCAGACCACTTAGGACAATGGATTCTTTTTGCAACTGATCATTTTCCAAATAAGATTTCAATCTTTGACTATTGATAGTGAAAATTTGACCATTTTTAGGATTCAAATTTTGACGGCACCGTGGTCAAAAGCTTTGATAACTACAAACGGTCCATCCCATCTGGACTTGAGCTTTCCAGGGAACAAGCGCAGCCTAGAGTTAAAAAGCCATACTTTCTGATTTGGTTGAAAAGTTTTCCTTTGAATATGCTTATCATGGAAGACTTTCATTTTGGCTTTATAGATTTTTGAATTTTCATAGGCTTCATTTCTTAGTTCTTCCAATTCATTGAGTTGTAGAGCTCTTTGGGCCCCGGCTTGAATGAGATCAAAGTTGACTTGTTTGATGGCCCAATATGTTGTATGTTCAATCTCTACAGGCAAGTGGCAGGCTTTTCCAAAAATGAGACGGTAAGGTGACATGCCAATAGGAGTCTTAAATGCAGTTCTGTAGGCCCAGAGTGCATCATCTAGTCTCTCGGACCAGTCTTTTCTATCTGGCTGAACTGTCTTATGCAGAATAATTTTTATCTCCCTATTTGACACTTCCACCTGGCCACTGGTTTGGGGATGGTAGGGGGTAGCGAGCTTGTGAGTGATACCATATTTGCGAAGTAGAGTTCGGAATTGAAAATGAATAAAGTGAGAGCCCTCATCACTAATGATAGCTCTAGGACAACCAAATCTAGAAAAGATGTGTTTCTTCACAAACTTCATCACAACCTTGTGATCATTTGTCCTAGTAGCAACAGCTTCAATCTATTTTGAAACATAGTCCACTGCCACCAAAATGTATTCATTGTCAAATGAAGGTGGAAATGGTCCCATAAAATCTATTCCCTAAACATCAAAATTTTCTACTACCAGAATGGGACTGAGCGGCATCATATCTCTTTTTGAATTGTTTCCCATGGCTTGGCACCTTAAACATGTTTTCAAAAATTCATAAGCATCTTTGAATAATGTGGGCCAATAGAATCCGCTCTGCAACACTTTCGCCGATGTTTTCTTTCTTGAAAAATGTCCCCCACAAGCGAGATTATGACAGAAGTTCAAAACAGATTGTTGCTCCTCCTCGGGGACACATCTTCTTATTATTTGATCTGGACCCATATGAAATAGCTCCGGGTCATCCCAAAAATAGTGCCTTACCTTAGAAAAGAATCGATCCTTCTCCTGTCTAGACCACCCTTCGGGAATCTATCCTACTGCGAGGTAGTTGACTATATGAGCGAACCAAGGGGTTGTTGTGTGAGAGATGGAAAGAATTTGTTCATCAGGGAAGGAATCAGACATAGGGGCACTTTCAGGAATTACAATCCTAGACAAGTGATCAGCTACAACATTTTCCAACCCCTTCTTGTCTCTTATTTCCAAATCAAACTCTTGTAGTAATAAAATCCACCGTATGAGACGGGGTTTGGCTTCCTTCTTAGACATCAAAAATTTTAATGCTGAGTGATCGGAATAAACAATGACTTTCGCCCCTAACAGATATGATCGAAACTTTTCGAGGGCAAACACAACAGCTAATAATTCCTTTTCCGTGGTGGTGTAGTTCACTTGGGCATCAGCGAGGGTGCGGCTCACGTAGTAGATCACCACGGGTTTCTTTTCAACTCTTTGACCTAGGACAGCTCCTACAGCATAGTCTAAGACATCACACATGATCTCAAAAGGGAGCGGCCAATCAAGAGATTGGAGAATGGGAGCTTGTGTGAGAGCCGCTTTCAAAGAATTGAACGACTCTAGACATGACTCATCAAGATGAAAGGGAGTGTCCTTGGCGAGCAATTGTGTAAGTGGTCGAGCAATGGTGGAGAAGTTTTGAATGAATCTGCGGTAGAATCCTGCATGGCCAAGAAAGGAACGGATCTGTTTGACCGAAGAAGGGGGAGGAAGATTAAAAATCACATCAACCTTGGCCTTGTCAACCTCTATTCCCTTCTCTGAAACTACATGGCCTAAAACGATCCCTTCTCTTACCATGAAATGGCTCTTCTCCCAGCTCAACACTAGATTCGACTCAATGCATCTTTTCAATACCCGAGTCAAATTTCCCAAACAATCATCAAATGAATCACCAAACACTGAAAAGTCATCCATAAAAACTTCCAAGTATTCCCCCACCATTTCAGAGAAAATGGACATCATACATCGCTGGAATGTGGCAGGGGCATTGCAGAGCTCAAAAGGCATTCTTCTGAAAGCAAACGTGCCATAGGGGCATGTGAAGGTTATTTTCTCTTGATCTTCTGGGAAAATTGCAACTTGGTTATACCCAGAATAGCCATCTAGAAAGTAATAATACTTATGCCCAGTCAGTTTCTCCAAGATCTGATCAATGAATGGGAGTGGGAAATGATCTTTTTTCGTGACTGAATTTACTTTTTTGTAATCAATGCAAATTCTCCATCCAGTTGGTAATCGTGTGGGAACTTCTTTTCCTTTCTCATTTGTTACAACTGTCAGCCCTGACTTTTTGAGAACAACTTGAGTTGGGCTGACCCACTTGCTATCAGAAATGGGATATATGATCCTGGCATCCAACCATTTGACAACTTCTTTCTTCACAACCTTCTTCATACTTGGATTCAGCCGACGCTGCATCTCTCTGCTCGGTTTGGCATTATCCTCCAAGTAAATGTAATGCATACACACATCCGGACTGATACCCTTCAAATCGGCCACTGACCAACCTATCACCCTCTTGTGCTCCTGAAGGATATCTAGGAGTTGGGATTCCTGAGTCGCAGTGAGGTTGGAAGCAATGATTACGGGCAGAGTTTGATTAGGACCTAGATAAGCATACTTCAAAGGATCCGGTAGAGCATTCAATTCTAGACTGGGCGGCTGATCCAAAGATGGAAGAATAGGTTCAACTTGAAGTGGAGGGAGTGGTTCTACTCTAGAGTGGGGTGCACTAGAAAGTGGAGAATCCTAGAGCATGCTACCCTCTTCTAAACATTCCTCATTAACTTCCAGACTTTCTTCAATTAGTTCTTCAAAAACATCAATGACATTACATTCCTCCTCATGGTCTGGATATTGAGATGCTTTGAACACGTTCAGAGAAATCTTCTCTCCTCCAAAGGAAATATCCATCATCCCCGTGGCACAATTTATATTGGCCTTGGCCGTAGCAAGAAACGGACATCCCAAAATGATAGGTGTGTGCTTTAATTCCTGGGATGAGGCTATATCCAGAATAAGAAAGTCCACCGGGAAATAACATTCATGCACCTTCACAATCACATCTTCCAATAGTCCCCTCGGAGTCTTTACAGATCGATCTGCCAGTTAAAAGATTATAGATGTGCGTTTCAACTCCCCTAGATCAAACTGCTCATATATAAAGGTGGATAACAAGTTCACACTGGCTCCAAGGTCCATCAATGTCTATCAAATGTAATTCCACCTATATCACAAGAAATCAGTGGAGCTCCGTGGTCCTTCAATTTTTTAGGTAAATGATTCATAACAACTGCGCTGACATCTTCAGACAAGCGGACCTTTTGTGTTATTGCCTTTGGTTCCCTTTTTGGTGTACATAGCTCTTTTAAAAATTTTACATATGCCGGTACATGTTTGATCGCATCCAATAGTGGAATATTGATGTTCACCTGTTTAAACAATTCCACTAGTTCTTCTTGTTAGACCGGCTGTGGACACCAAAAATTGCACATCCAAATGTCATGCTCGGCCCAGCATCAACAACGGCGCCGAGTGAAGAAACCCCGGAGAAATCAAGCACAAAAGGCCCCACAGCCCATGGGCCCCAAAGGAAATCAAACGGGCCATGACTCGTGCTCGCAACGGGCTCAGAACGAGCCCCATATACACACCCCGTGGGGAGCCCTTCAGTGGCACGCCCAACCCCCAAGGGGCCTCAACGGCACGCCCTGATGGAGCTCCAGTGGCACGCCCCTTCAGGGTCCCAGCGGCACACCCCATGGGGTGTTCAGCGGCACACCCCCTGGGGTGCTCAGCGGCACACCCATTGGGGCCTTCAGCGGCACGCCCTCAGCAGGCTTCAGCGGCACGCCCTCAGCAGGCCTTCAGCGGCACGCCCTCAGCAGGCCTTCAGCGGCACACCCTCAGCAGGCTTCAGCGGCACGCCCTCAGCAGGCTCCAGCGGCACGCCCTCAGCAGGCTTCAGCGGCACGCCCTCAGCAGGCTTCAGCGGCACGCCCTCAGTAGGCCTCAGCGGCACGCCCTTTAGGGGCTTCAATGGCACATCGTTTTGGCTCCCCCACGGCACGCTTGTTCAGCCCGCCAGTGGCACAGCGTGAAGCTTTTCAACGGCAAGACGACGTGCAGCCCATACCCTACGCATCCTTGGCGCGCAGTGGAGCCGTCTGAGGTGGCGGCCGATCGTTAGGCCACGTAGCCTACCCCACTGACACCCAGGATGGGGCAGGTCAGCCGCCATGATCGCAAGCCACTTCCCGCCCTCAGGGTCGTCTTCCAAAGGCTCCGGCGGCCCGGGGTATAAAAAGACCCTCTGCGTTCAACAAAAGGGGGGGAGGACAGATAGAAAGGAAGAGCTCAGGCAGAAGAAGAGAGACATAGGAGAAAGAGGAGAAGAGAGAAGAGAAGGAGAGGCCCTCCCGGCGTGAGCCCCCTCCGACGACCACCGGAAAGAAGCCAGAGTAAGGGAGAGATAACTTGATGTAATAGGGGAGAGAGTTGGGGGCAATGGCCTGCGTCCAAGCCCCTAACGCTTCCTGTCGTCTTGTATTCCGTCTCCCCCTTTCATGTTCTATTTTTCTTTGGGTTTTTCCCCTTGTCCATGGCCTCATCCTGGGCATTCCTGTTTGCTTTTGTAATATGCATATAGGGCCATGGCCTTTGCCCCCCCCCCCCCCCATGAATGAAAAATCACCCTTCTTCGGCCTCTCATGTCTTTTCTATTGGTTTGCTCCCACCTTCATAATGCATGGTGTTTTGTTCATTTTCTCTTCTGCGGCATTTTTGGAGTCTTCGTGGTGATGTGATCCTTCCCCTATGATCCTTAGTCTCCCGGGTTCTTTGCCCCCTCACGGGAGGGAGAGACCCTTACTTTCTTCCCGATTACCCAGTTACCAGTAAACCACTCCCGGCCTTGAAGCCCCCTCTTTTCTTCTTCTTCTCCTGAACAGCCATTAAGTCTCCCAGCCTATACATTCAGCTCTTTCAAGCCCTAAGCGGCACACCCTTCTGGGCCCTCAGCGGCACACCCTGTTCAGCCCTCAGCGGCACACCCTGTTCAGCCCTCAGCGGCACACCCTTCTAGGCCCTCAGCGGCACACCCTGTTCAGCCCTCAGCGGCACACCCCCTGTTCATCCCTCAGCGGCACACCCTGTTCAGCCCTCAGCGGCACACCCTTCTAGGCCCTCAGCGGCACACCCTGTTCAGCCCTCAGCGGCACACCCCCTGTTCAGCCCTCAGCGGCACACCCTTCAGTCCCTCAGCAGCTCACTCCTTGGCCTCGCCCCCCGAACCCTCTCCTTCACGTTTTCTGAGGCTCTATAAAGGTGTTGCTCCCCCGGGGGCCCACCTCCAGTTGTCGGGTTCCGCCACTCCATGTGGACGCGTTCCCTTTATCTCCCTTACGCCCCGGGTTATGGGGAGATGCTGCCGAATTTTTGTAAGAGAATAACAAGACATTAAAAGAGGCAAAAGGAAGCAACAAACGAGTGGGATAATTAATGAAACCTTCCAACTCATCAAACCACTGCTGGCACCACAACGAGAACTGAACCGAACTAATTAACCACCCGGCAGCCCGAACGTCCGACCCGCAAGAAAAGAGACCGAACCGAACAAAGAGAATGGACAAAGGGAGGAATTTTGTATAAAACTACACGAAAATTAAGATAAGAAGAAAAGAAAAGCCTTAAAACAAATAATCAAAAACTGATCGAACCTCCACCATCACGCCCCATTGGCCTTCAGCGGCACGCCCCCATTGGCCTTCAGCGGCACGCCCAGATTGGCCTTCAGTGGCACGCTTCTATTGGCCCTCAGCGGCACGCTCCCATTGGCCTTCAGCGACACACTTTCCTTGACCCTTTCAGCGGCACGCTCCCTCCCTTCGCCGGCACACCACACATATACATATATACAGCCTGATAAGGGCGTTAACAATAGCAAATAAATTAATAAAAACTACACTAATCAAAGGACCCCGAATGCGCAATGTTAATCACAGTAAAAGAGGCGGGAGGGGTAATAAAAAAAATATAAATAACAAACCAATGATAACAATAAGAATAATCATGAGTAAAGGAAAAAAAATCATCCCGGACAAAGACACGAACAAACAGTAAACATCGAATCAGAAATCCCAGAAGATATAACTAAGAAAACCCCAGATAAAAGACGCTAAGGCCTACACCGCAGCCTCCCCATCTCTCCCCGTGACCCGGGGCAAAAGGGAATAACGACGCCGCCCTTTCAGGTCGAGCCCGAGTCTCGGGAATTACCCCGATATGGCCAGGCTTTGATCCAACCTCGGGCCGACATCCTAATCGGACCAGATTTGTTTTCTCGTTCCGGATACCTCCCGAATCTTCATTAAAATTACCGCATGCTCGGCAGACATTTGAAGGGATCTACCTCGATTTTCTCATTGTGACTCTGCCACAGACCTGTGTCCGAATACGAAAAGGTCTACGAGTGGCCGACACGGCCGACAGTTTATGGCCTTAATACAACTTTCAGTGTGATCTATTCCTATCTCTCTCGCATAATTAGTATTACTCTTTTCGGCCGCGGGGCCTCTAATTTCGGTAATCAATCAAGGGTATTCCCTCGTATAGGGGATGTAAATGACGTCGTGACCTTCATGGTGCGACGGGATTCGGTCCCGACACGAACCACACAATCGTCTGACGAAGTCAGATCGAGCGCACCTTGGGCTCTTCGAAGCTCGAATAAATCGTCACTCCGGTGACTGGCACGCCCACGCACTCAATAAACGAATAAACAACACGAGAGAATAACGAGTGAAAAAAGTGCGTCCACAACTCTGGCACGCCCGGTGGGACCTCTCCACCCTTCATCTTTTTGCCGAAATAAGGGGCCCCGCGGCCCCCTTCTTGTAATACTAATTGTGCTACTTTCTTAAATGGAGAAAGAGAGAGACAGCATGGAACCAACCATGGCAGTCGTCTGCGGCCCTCAGCCCGTCCAGAACCACGTTCGAGGTGGCTACCTGGCGGTGCCCCTCACCTTTGGGAGTTTCCCTCCCACCGTGGGCTTCCCCAACTTCTTGGGGGTGGCCTTCGCCGAGATCCTCGACGTGGAGACGCCCGAGGACGCCCAGATCAACGCTCCCGCCCCGGGGGCCATGGGAGCCGCTGCCGGCCGAGCTGTGGCCGAAGGCAACAACAGCGTCCTCACAACGACGCTTAGCTGCAACGTGCACCACGTGCACCACACTACCGGCCCACTCCACCAAGGGTCGACATCCCACCGGAGAAGGCTCCGGAGAAACAACACCGGCACCGGCTCAGGGCGTCGCATGTCCAACTCCGGAAAGTCAATGACTGTTGGAGCCCTCCGAGTCCGCCTAGACGGACAGAGGTCCCAACCGGCGTCGGATCGCGTCGTCTCGACCGTTCCAGTCCGCAACTCTTTCCAGGGACTGGAGAAGCTAAAAGAGAGGGCAGCGCCCTCGACCCCAGCTGTGGCACCGAAGAGGGCGCCGGCCCACAGGCCGGCTAAACTAAAGCAAGTCTGGGTGCCTAAGGAGACCCAGCCCACTGCACCCGCCCAGGCAGGGCCCAGCACTTTCCTCCCCAGGAGGGCCCGACGCGATGACAGGGTCGAGGTAGTGACCCCCACTCTCCGACCGGCACCCTTCATCCCAGTGCCGTCCGAGAATGCTCACCGCCGTCGCCGAGGGCGCCGGCACAATGCCACCCGCCCGGCTCCCGCGGCCTACTCCCCTCCTGCCGTTGTCATCGACGCGCAACCCCGGGCCGCTCTCCCCGACCCGGAGTGGGAAGGGATTGAGCAGGCCATGAGGAACTACCTCCGAGGCCCGGGCAGCACCCCCGCCGGCCGCCAGAGACTACTGGGGGCAATGGCCTCCGCCTTCCAGGAAGAAAGGGGGGGACCTGCACCTAGCATGGAGTCGAGGACCCGCCCGGAGGAGCCGCGCCAGTCCCCTGTACGGGAGGAAGCGCCGCCCCGACGGTCGGTCTTCGACAGGCTGGCATTCCCAGGAAGATCGCCCAGGAGGGCGTCAAGAAGAAATAAGAATAAGAAATGGCAGTCACTCACCTGCAATATGGCAGGAGTTCATGGTCGGTATGGGGCTTTACCCACCGACCCGGAAGAATTAGCCAGAATAGCCGTCAGGCCGGGACCCCTCACTAGAAGAGGGAGAGCGGCAGGCGGCGCGACATCCACAGCTGCCGAAGGGACCGTACCTGGAGAGCCCCTTGCGGCCCTCACGGCCAATGTGGTCACCACCGGCGACACGAGTGGCGGACCCTCGACGTCATCCGAGGACTCCCCGGCCGAAGAGACAGGGGGCATGCCCAGTCTTCCCACAGCTGACCCAGCAATGCTGCTTATGATACAACGATTCCAGCAGGAAATCGAATCACTTAAAAAGTAGCTGAATGAGCGAAACACACCACCCCCAATGTCCTGGCAGACCGAGGTTATACCTGAGGTACCCGGGGACAAGGGGCAGTCTTCAGGGGCAGCTCTTCCAGCGGCCCTCGATCCTCTCGGGGGGGCGCCCCCGCAGCAAGCACATTGCACAGCAATGACCCCGCCACAGGCTCCGCTCTCACAAGGGTCCCCCATGGCCCCCCGAGCGACCGTGGTAGCCACTCCGAGCGCGCAGCCCGCTCATTTCTACCCGAGCCCAGTCGACCCGGCGGCAGTCAGCCGGTTGATGCTCGAGCAGATGATAGAGATGAAGCTGGCCGAGAGGGGCGATGGGGATCAGACGCCTTTCGACGTCTACCGGGTACCCTACCCGGCTCATTATGCTGCCAGGAAGTTGCCGGCTGGCGTCACCAAGCCGCCGAAATTTGAAAAGTTCAACGGGCAAGGGTCTCCCAGAGAGCACATTGCCTACTATGTGAACGTCATGGGAGACCTGGCTGCTGATGAGGCCTACCTCCTGAAGTTCTTCGGCTCAACACTTACTGGACTTGCCTTTGAATGGTACTCCGGCTTGTCACCCGGGTCGGTGGCCGATTGGCCCGACATGCAGAAGAAGTTCAAGGAAAGGTTCTACGTTGCCGAGAGAGAAGTTACCATGGCTGAACTCTACGCCACAAGGCAGAAGAATGATGAGTCGGCCCTCGACTACATCAAAAGATGGAGGAACCTTAGTATGAGGTGCAAACGTCCCCCGCATCAGGAGGACGCAGTGCAGATCTGCAAGCAAAACTTAAAGAAAGAAATCCTAGAAAGGATGATTGGCACTGAGGTCAAGACATTTGACCGTCTGAACAATGTGGTAGCGGAGATCGAGGCATTCTTGGCCCGATACTCCTCCACTCCAGCCATGTCAAGCCAGAGGGCCAGGCAGGCGGAGAAGAAGCCAGCTCCCCCGGAGGTGCATGCACTAGATTTCCAGGCTTTTGAAAAGCAGAAGGAGAAAGCCAAGGGAGCTGCCAACCCTCCGCCGCCCAGAACCACAGAGCGGCGGGAGGGCCCCTCGCTAAGGGAGAAGATGAGAAATAAGTTATATTCCTTCTCCCGGGACAAGTCCAAGCTCCTGTTCGAATGGGCGACCAGCTACAATAAAATCACACTACCAGAGCCGAAAAGGCCTGGCGACTTGAAGAAGAAGGATGACCCGCGCTTCTGCATGTACCACCGGGTGCTCGGGCATACTATTGAAGATTGCTACGTCTTCAAGGACGTTATTGAGTCCTTAATCAAGAACGGGGAGCTGGACATGGGTGTTGGCACTCAAAATATGATCCCTGGCGATCAAGCCGCAAAGACGAATGATACGGCCCACTGAAGCACAGAAGCCAATGAAAATCAACTTATCAAGGGTCCCTCGAGCTGACGAAGCCCCAAGCCACCTTGAAGGGAACACCGGGGACCTCACCTCAGGAGAGTCAAAGTCAACCCGCAACCAACCGGCAGTGCGATCAAGCCTGCCCAATGATCCGGCATCGACTCTGTCATGCCGCTACCCCACATCCGACGTCCGATCAAGGACGACGGTCTACCTTATGATTCTCCGAAAGAGGAAGAATGCCCTCGGCCATCCACAACAAGGGGCCGGAGGTTCTGTCAGCAAGAAGATCCCGATCACCCGACACGGGTTCGGCTTCTCGCCCTAGTGAGGCCATTAGCGGCCGATGGATCGCCGTTCAAGGCGGAATTACCCAGGATGCAATGCCATCCTGCAAGGAAGCTTCGGACACAGGTCCGTCTTGATGAGAGGCACCAATCACAGTGCCGAAAGTCGTACCTACGGGACACCCGTGTGTCTGGACCGGAAGCACACGAAGTTCTGATCAAGGCCGTTCGTCGTGTCAAGAGCTTCGTCAACACCCCGTCAAGGCTCCCCGAGAGCCAGTACGAGAGGAACAGTCAACTGGAGTCTCCGGAACCATCCCCGGACCCACCGGCCTGGCCGTGCCTGGCAAACAGGTTAAAACGGCGCCGCTTAAAACGGCGCCGTCAATCCGGCGCGCAAAGTCTAAAGGGGCTGTTCCCCGGCGCCATCAATCCGGCGCGCCAAAAGCAAGGGGGGCTGCTCCCCGGCGCCCTCAACCCGGCGCGCCCCTCTCCACCGCGCCGTTTTAACAAAAGGGCTATATATGCCCTGCCTTCATAAAAAAGAAAAGAGGGAGGAGATCAAGGGGGATTATCCGAGAAGAGGGGCCAACAGAAAAAGAGAAGAAAAAAAGAGATCGGAGAGGTCTCGGAATCCAAAGAGAAAAAAAAGAGAATTAGAAGAAAGAGAGAGGTCCAGGGAAAAGGGGAGGAGGTTCTTCGTCTGAAGAGGTCCCCCGTCTGGGCTTCCGGCGGCCGACATCCTGCTCCATCCGAGCCCCCCGGAGTCGAAGAAGAAGACCGTCTGCTTGTTTGCCGAGGTCGGGTCTCCGTTTTTTTTTTCTTCCGGTTAACCCCTCTGCTCTTCTTTGTTTTTGTTTTCTGGCACAATGTAAGTGAGAGATCGGGGGAGGGGCGATGATACGAGCCTTTCCTCCCCCCTTTTTTTCTCTCACCTTTTCCTCTGCTATGCTTTGGCTTCAACTGTAATAGTTCCTTTTCTTCTGTTAATGAAACGGCTGCCGATCGACAACGACGGCGTCGGAATCCATGTGCTCTGCATATGTATGAATGTGGGTTGTACATGAATCAATGAAAGTCTATCGTTGCTAATGTCTTCTGCCCCGTGCGTACCCTCTCTCATCCTCTTGCGAGTGTACCTCTGATCGCTCTATTTAATATGTATCTGCATTCACTCGTAGTTGGTTTCCTCCGATGCTGGGTGTGCCTTCGGGCTATAGAAATCATCTGTCCCCCCCCCCTTCCCCGGGGTTCTCTCCTGCTTTAAGTCCGATGCAACAACCGGATTTCGTGTTGAACGCCCCACTGGCTCTGCGAACAGAGATGCACTTGTGTGCATATCTCTGTCTGTCTCCGCCCAGAGATGAGGACCCTTCACTGTCCCCTGTGTGCCCTGCTTCATAGGCCAGAGGGGCAGGGAGAATCTCTCGGATTGTCCCTAATAGTCCAACGGCCAGCCTCATGGGGTTTGTTTCCGAATGCCGTATATATGTATACAGAGCTGTACCCCGGGCTATGTGCTGGTCACATATTGTGCCGGCGATTGACATGCTCGACCCGACGGGCTCTATCATTCTAATGTGTTTACAGACACTTCGTGTGTTTGTCTGTCGCCGTCAAACGATGTTCATACCGCTTCCTGTCGTGTCATAAGCATCTTGATGGGAGTATGCTATGTAGCATCATTCCCGCATCCGGGGAGGGGTACATTCCTCATATTTCTCTGCCAATCATCCGACTCACGGGGGATTCGTCTGGCAATGATGAATATCCCTATGAGCCATAGGATGCACAGCAATGGGGCTAAGCCCTACACTTTAAATCCACAGCCCCTAATGGACTTTGTGGTGACCGTGGGTCGGGTGCCCCTTGTAGGCTTGCCTCGGGGTTTCCCTCCCATCTCGGTCGTCCCGATTCGGGTGTTGTGGTGACTCGGGTCGCGTGCCCCTCGTAGGCTAGCCCTCGGGGTTTTCGCTCCCAGAAATGAGTCGTCTCACTCACTCACTGTTACCCACGGATTCGGTGCCCCTAGCAGGCTATGCCTCGGGGTTCTCCCTTTCCGTCCGGGTCTTCGCCGGCCGCCGTTGTGCCACCCGGCATTTAGGGGTTTGCTCCGCCACGTGAGCATCCTCCGCTTCTCCCCGACAAATCCTTTAGGATGGGGAGATGCTGCCGAAATTTCGGCTCAAACGAGTGTAAACTCGGAGCAATTGCTGCGCTCGAGTGTGAACCTCGCGCGAACCCGTGACTTGGCTTTGAACGGTTTGGGACCGATCCAATGAATAATCAATTCAATAAAGTCCTCAAAACCCCCAAAATAATCTAATAAATCCATAAATAAATCAACAGAATCTCGGTTTCCGCGAAATCGGGCTAAAACGGCGCGATCACGCGTTAAAACGGCGCGGCCTAAAGCGGCGCGCCCTATCCGGCGCGCCCTATCCGGCGCGCCCTCCCCGGCGCGCCCCTACCTTCCACCGCGCCGTTTTAACGGCTTTTCCCCCTTTTACCTACGTTTGACCGCGCCGTTTTAACCCCTTTTACCTACGTTTCAGGGCGCCGTTTTAACCATTCCAACCCGTTTCTTCACATGCACTGCACCGGTTTCGTTCCGAGTCGTGTCATCGCATAATTCTAATCCTTTTTCCATTCATGGGATGATTTCTCATACTAATCATGGAATTTCATAAGCTCTTTGATTGAATAAATTGAATAAACTAGCTTTTCAAGCTTGAATTGATATGTCTCGAATCTTTGGCATCATGATTTGGCCCAAGCATTCGTGTCTCATTAATGTATGCCCGAGTGGGTGCACCCTTGGTATATCAAATGACATTGTCAGAAGGCCAGGTTATGCCTGACCGGAAACCTTGTCACGCGTGAAGGCGGCTTTCGGGCCTAAGTACTCCGCCATGTACCAGGCCCCACCTCAATAAACCCTGCGTATTCGGTCATGACATCTTGCATGATTGTTCGCATGCTCTGTATCTTTTATTCCGGCTTCGACAGCCCGCTATCTCGGCAACTAATCAAAGGTGTTCCCTCCTCGTGGGGGATGTAATTAACGCCATAGCCTTTACGGTATGGCGGACTGCTGGTCCCGACCGAACCTCACTCTCGCCCGATAAGGGTCAGAATGAGCGCATCATAAATCGTCACTCATGTGACTGGCACGCCCGTGTCGTCAATCAGTCAGTTGATTACTAGTTAGTCAATTGATTGATCGACCCGCGAAATAAATGAATGAAAAATACCAACGAAAAGGAGCGAAGGAAGAGACGGTCGAAACAGTCTGGCACGCCCGGTGGGACCAGTGTCACCTTTCATCTCTTTGCCGAGATATTCGGGCTTCGAAGCCCTTTCAAAGACTACTGATTGTTTTCCTGTCTATCTTTTCAGTGCAAACAATGACGACTCATGGAATAGCTGGCGTCGACTTCGACCAATCGATAGTCGCCGGACACGCGCAAGGGTACCTGGCGGTGCCCATGGAATTTGGTAGCTTTCCTCCTGCTGTGGGCTTCCCCAACTTCTTGGGGTTGGCCTTTGTCGACATGCTGGAAGTCGAGGCAATGGAACCCGTCAAGGAACATGTGAAGGAAATGGAGCCTCTGAAGGCCCCCTGCCGCGGTGATTCGCTCAAGAACCCGGTTCCGGCCGCTAGCTGCCTGGTGCACCACCTTGTACGGGTGATGCATCCCACTGATATCAACAAGCCCCCTGGAGGACGTCAGCGTCGCCAGGCTCGCAAGAACCCTGCCGTGATCACCGGAACTGTCTCTCAGTCCGGAAAATCAATGCTGGTGGGAGGTATGCGTGTCTTCCTCAACGGGCGCACGGCACGGGTGACCCCAGATCGCGTCATCCCAAACGTCCCTGTCTACAACAACTATCAAGCTCTCGCTGGAAGGAGGGCAGAAAGAGAAGAAGCCGGCCACCATGGCCAAGAAAACCCGGCGCTCAGGCCGAGGAAATTCAAACAGGTGTGGGTTCCCAAGCGGACCCAACCTGCCTACCATCCAACGCCCACCCGCCATCGTCCTATGAACGACGAGGCGAGAGCGAGAAGAGAAAGGGGCTTGTCCCTGATGAATGAAGAAGAGGTGGTTGCGGATCCTCCGCGTCACAGAAGTTTCCGGGCTGTGGCCCGTCAAGCCAACGTCCCTGCCACGGGGCGAAGGTTCCAACAGCCAGCTGACAGAGCTCGACTGGCCTACATTCCTCCTGCTGGAGGTCGACCACTCTCCCCCATGCTACATCAAGAACGGGGTCAAGAAGAAATGGCCTGCCTGGTCAGAAGCTATTTCCGAGGATTGGGTAACACCTCACTCGGACAGCAGCGGCTGATGCAGACAGTCGCCACTGAAGAAAATTGCTGCCCATCAACGGCAGATGAAGAAGAAATAGAGGATATAATAAGGATGTCGTCGGTCGATGACAACGGACACAATGACGGCTCTGAGATCAAAGCCGATGAAGCCTTCCCCGAGCGGGAAGAAAGAAGAAGAATTTCTGTGTTCGAGAGGCTGACCTTCCCGCAACAAGCAAGGCGGAGGGTCCATCGACGAAGAAGGAGGATGCAGGTTTTCACTTGCAACATGGCTGGCGTGTCCAGCCGATATGGGAAGCTTCCTGAAAACTCTCAAGAACTGGCTCAGTTGGCCGTACGGCCGGGACCAGCTACCCGCAGGACAGAAGCAGCAAGAGGGCTTCTGACAGCGATGAAAGAGAAACAGCCCCAGTCATACCTCCACTGGGATGACAAAGCCCCCGTCTTGACCGCTAATGTGGTAACGACGGAAGAAGAAGACGACGTACTCCTCGATATCCTGCCCGAGGGTACGTCCGGGGAAACGACAGAAGGTGTCCCCACCACTATAGACCCATCAGTCTTGATGCTGCTGCAAAGATATCAACGGGAAATAGATTCCCTGAAGAAACAGCTGATGGAGAAAACTGAACACTCATCAGCCTCCAAACCACCCGAAGTCCAAGGTGAATCATCCCGGGGAGCGGCTCGTCGAGACGACCCTCCACCACTTTGCACACTACCCCAGCCGTCAGAGCCAACTGTGACGACAGCACAACAGCGGCCACCACAGCCTCAGTCGCTGCTGCCTCCGGTGCTTCCTCAGGTGCACCCAACACCCCCGCTGCTGCATCCTCCACAGGCGACCACCCTGGTCACCCCGTACCTGCAGCCAGCACACTTCTATCCGGAGCCAGTCGACCCCACGGTCGTGAGCCGGATGATGGTGGAGAGGATGATCGAGCTGAAGCTCGCAGAGAAGAGCGAAGGCGACTACGTCGCATTCGATGCCTACCGGGTGCCCTACCCGCAACACCATGCGGCTAAGCGACTTCCCCCGGGAGTCAACAAGCCGCCCAAATTTGACAAATTCAACGGGAAAGGTTCCCCAAAAGAACATATTGCATATTATATGACCGTTATGGGTGATCTGTCCACCGACGAGTCATATCTGCTGAAGTTCTTCGGGTCCTCGCTGACGGGGCTCGCATTTGAATGGTACTCCAGCCTCTCGGCCGGGTCAATCAATGACTGGTCAGATATGCAGAGGAAATTCAGGGAAAGATTCCATGTCACAGAGAGGGAGGTCACAGTGGCCGAACTCTATTCGACAAAACAAAGGGCAGATGAGACCGCCCTTGACTACATCAAGAGGTGGAGGAACCTCGGAATGAGATGTAAGCGGCCCCCGCATCAGGAGGACGCTGTGCAAATATGTAAGCAAAATCTCAGGAGGGAGGTCTTGGAAAAAATGATCGGGATGGAAATACGGTCGTTCGACCGGCTGAATAATGTGGTGGCCGAGGTAGAGGCTTTTCTAGCCAAGCCCGTCCCGCCGTCAGCTACCAGCACAGCCCAGAAAGGCAAGGCGGCGGAACGGCGCCCCACACCTAAAGAAGCGAATGCGCTTGATATCAAGGCGTTCGAACAACAGAAGGAGAAAGGCAAGAAAGCGGCTCCCCCGCAACCTGCGAAAGCTCCAGATGACAAAGAAGGTCCTTCGTTGAGGGACAAAATGAAGAAGGCTTATTCCTTTCCTAAGGATAAGACCCGAATCCTATTTGACTGGGTAACAGAATACAGTATGGTCACTCTGCCTGAGCCAAGAAGACCAGAGGACCTCAAAAGAAGAGACAGTCCAAGATTCTGCCCCTATCACCAGATGCTGGGACATTCAATCGAAGACTGTTATGTTTTCAAAGACATCATTGAAGGGATGGTGAAGAAAAATGAGATAGAGCTGGGAGAGTACAAAGTAGACCCTCCTCAGCCACATGAAGCTCCTCCCCGAAGAGCAGCAGTCAACATGATCTCCCTCTACCAGGCGTTACCTGAGGAGATCTCTGAAGCAAGCACACGGAGCACCTACGAAATCCATTTCCTGGAGCCCGTGAAGGAACAGCAGGGGTGGCAGCAAGTCCCTGTGAAGCACAATAAGAAGAGGGCACCCTGCCCGAAAGAGGGGGCACTTATCCGTGGCGTCACGCCCCGGCCTGCTCCGCCAGTGATAGCGCCTACGTGGATTACTCCATCTGCAGCTATCAGAATACATGCACCCAACAGAAGGAGACAGACTCCCCTGCCAGTGGTCAAGGAAACCAACCCCGGGGTCCTTCGACTGCAACACCTGATTGAAGGGCTAGATGAATATGTACAGCCCGAATTGAAACCCCTGCTCGTACGGGACTACGTCCCATGGCAGGAGCTGGAGCAACTCTCACTCAAGCAGACGGAGGAAGCTGAAGCAGCACCCCCTGAAGCGAGCAGTCTATTCTGGGGGCAGGTGCCCGCAGAAGCAAAAAGGAAAAAGAAGCAAAAGAAGAAGAAAAGAAAGGCCGTTGGCGCCAATAAAGCACAGGTTGTCTCCTGTAATACACTATCAGCCCTCTTCAACCTACCCGGGGAAGAGGAAGAAGAAGAAATATGCTTTACACCCCACACTGGGGAAAGCAAGGTCGAGGCCGCCACTGCTGCACATGCCACGCGGTCAGGCCGAAAATGGGGGCGCCAACCCCCACCAAACCACAATATTGTGTTCAGAGGGGAACAACCCTACAAGACACCTCCGCCGGAGGTCAAGGGAGTTCAAATCCCTCCTCCGTCAGGTCTATACAGCAAGACTGGGGGCAAGGCTGTCCCCTCATTTCTTGAATTTATGAAGATGTCAAAGGGGAAACAGCCTTGTCAAGACGCCAACCCTACACCCGGGGTCAATCACCCTCGGCCAGTGCAATCTACTGAGGATGCAAATGCAGATGGGGCTTGCCCTGCAGCAACCAATAAAGAAGACTCGACAGTCGGTGCCAGTCGAGAGGGTGCCGAGTCCGAGGAAGATGAAGCAGGTCCGTCTGGACCCACAAATCAAAACCTTCCTAAGCCCAGATGGGTTGAGGAGATGAAGCTCTCCAATGTCCGGGCTGGAAGCCGAATAATGAAGCTGCTCAAGAAGCTCCCTGCTCGTTTTACGATCTGGGAAATTCTCTCTTTGAGTGAAGAAACTAGACAGGCAATCATCACTGCTCTGCAGACGCCTGCCCAGTTTGAAACCTGCATAGCTGAGGCTATACCAGAAGCCAGTATGACCTTCTCTCCAGAAGACATGCTACTGCCTACGGCCAGTCACAACAGGCCGCTATATATGAAAGGGCACCTGAATGGAAGAGAACTGAACCGGATTCTGGTCGATCCTGGCGCAGCAGTCAACATCCTGCCATATAGAATATACGAGAGGTACCACTTCAATGTGCATCTCGAAAAGGCCGGGGATATGCGTATCGCGGGCTTCAACCAGAAATGTGAAGTATCTATGGGGGTGGCAGAATTCACACTGACTCTGGCAGATTTCACTACAACGGTGCAGTTTCACGTCATTGACTCTCGCACCTCCTACAAAGCACTGCTCGGCCGCCCATGGCTGCATGAAAACTTGGTGGTGCCCTCCACGCTCCACCAATGCATCAAATACAGCCTCCAGGGGAAGGAGGAAAGGATATTTGCTGACATCCACCCATTCGAGGTGTTTGAGTGTCACTTGGCGGACGCCAATCTGTATACGGGGTCTCCCCGGAAGACTTCTAAAACTGAAGCCCCCGTAGGGGCATCGAAGAATAGATCGGGTGACGGTTGGTATCCACCACCGCCGCGCGGATATGTCAAGCCGAAGGTGGTCTCCCACATCACGGCTTCTGGAAATGTCGGCAGGGTGACACCCCCAGCATTATACCCCAAAGCTAAGGAAGTGCATGTTGACCGACAACACGACCGCATCGGAGTCCCGGCCGGCCTCACCAAGCCTGTCTCCGGCCTCGATGGTCCCACCGTCGAACCTTTCAAAGCTTGGGAAGTGGCACAGGAAGATGGGCACAGCAGCTTATTCTATACAGCTGAGGAGCATCCTACTCAGGAAGACACGGATTGCAGCCTCCCTGAAGATCTAGCCAACCCACGGGTTCCTGTGCAGGGCCTGGCATTCACCACTGATCGGACGGCCAGGATGTTTCAAAAGCAACACATCCCTCCCGATCAGCCTCAAAAACGCAAGGAAGCTTTCCAGAAGATGTGGTATCCTGTAAATCTGGACAAAGAAATGAGACGTGTCTCTCAACACCCGGGTCTGGGTTTCACCCTGGAAGACTACTATTACAGTGGGCGGTACGAGGTGGACACCATCTCCACCTTCTATCCAACTGAAGACAGCCCTCTGGGGGCAACCTTTGATGAATATCCGGCGGAAGCCGAACATGCTGAATTAACCCTATCCGGGAATCAACAAATGGAGACCTTGATCTCATGCCGATGCTGGGAGCAGGTCCATCCTGAAGGAGCGGCCTTTCAGGCCGAATTTGATACGGCTAGCAGCAGCGAAGCCGAAGATGCTCAAGGAGCAGAAGTCTCTCCCTCCGCAGGGGTCATGCTAATGACGACTTCAACACCCTTTCTGACAGTCAACAGAGCCTCGGTTTACTCCAATCAAGGGGAGCCGGCTACCAGAAAAGAAAAAGCCACTTCTGTGGAAGACACAACTGTCCCAGAAGGCGAGACTCCCTCAACTCCTGCTACCAATCCAATAGGCTGTCCGAGTCCGGCGGCAAATAACTGCTGGCCTGTCATGGCTGCAACCTCACCTACAAGCACTGAAGCTGTCCTCTCGCCCTCGGGAGCTGCACCGGCAATGGATCTTCTAATAGAACAATCCGCCCAGCCGCTAGCACAAGAGATCAAGAGACCCCATGAAGCTCTGGCGGTGTCTGACGAGGAAGTCGAAGTACTCGACCCTCAAGATGGTATTCCAGACTTCGTCGACCTCCAGCCGGCACCTCCGGAAATAGAAGACGGAGGCCAAGCCACAGTCGATGAACTAATAGAAGTCAACCTGGGAAATGAGAAGGACCCTAGGCCTACCTTCCTCAGTGCCCAACTGTCCCCAGAAGAACGGGAGCTGTACATCCAGCTGCTGCTAGAATACCGGGATTGCTTCGCCTGGACTTATAAAGAGATGCCAGGTCTAAACCCTGCTGTCTCACAACATGAGCTAACAATCAGTCCCGAAGCCGAGCCGGTGAAACAACCACCGCGGCGTATGAGGCCAGAGCTCATCACCCGAATCTGTGCTGAAGTTGACAAGCTCATTGATGTGGGATTTGTTGAAGAAAATCAGTACACCACATGGCTGGCAAATATCGTCCCTGTGAAAAAGAAGAATGGACAGATCCGGATTTGTGTTGACTTCCGGGATCTAAATAAAGCTTGCCCTAAAGATGACTTCCCGGTGCCAATAACCGAGGTAATGATCGATGCTACAACCGGCCATGAAGCCCTGTCATTCATGGATGGGTCGTCCGGCTACAATCAGATTTGGATTGCGGAGCACGACCGGGTCCATACTGCTTTCCGAACTCCCAAAGGCATTTATCATTACAAGAGAATGCCATTTGGACTGAAGAATGCTGGCGCAACCTATCAGCGCGCAATGACTAAAATTTTTGATGAATTGCTCTACCACAAGGTCGAGTGCTACATAGATGACCTGGTGGTCAAAACCAGAAGAAAAGAAGATCACCTGCAAGACCTCCGGATTGTTTTTCAGAGGCTGAGGCAGCATGAGCTAAAAATGAATCCTATGAAATGTGCGTTCGGAGTGTCGAGCGGAAAATTCTTGGGCTTCATCGTCCGACATCGGGGAATCGAGATAGACCCCGCAAAGATCAGGGCGATTCAGGGGTTACCTCCACCAAGGAACATCTCCGAGCTGAGGTCACTACAAGGCCGCTTGGCTTATATCCGGCGGTTCATTTCCAATTTGTCAGGGCGATGCCAGCCTTTTCACAAGTTGATGATGAAAGATGTTCCCTTCTATTGGGATGAAGATTGCCAGACAGCCTTTGACAAACTAAAGGATTATCTGAAGACTCCTCCAGTATTAGGCGCACCGGTGAAAGGACGGCCGTTGATGCTGTATATAGCAGCTACACACAACTCTCTGGGGGCAATGCTAGCCCAGAATAATGAAGAAGGGAAAGAGCAAGCCCTCTATTACCTCAGTCGGAGACTGGTCAGAACTGAAGAAAAATACACTTATATTGAGAAGATTTGCTTGGCACTAGTCTTCGCAGTTAAGAAACTCCGACACTATATGTTGTCGCATGAAATCAGCTTGGTATCCAAGGAGGATCCCCTGAAATATATCATGTCCCAGCCAGCACTCAGAGGCCGTCTGGGCAAATGGGCGGTGATCCTTATGGAGTTTGATATCTCCTACGTCCCGCGCAAGGCCATTAAAGGTCAAGCTATCGCAGACTTCTTTGCTGCGCATCCGGTACCCGGAAACTGCCCGTGGGAACCAGAACTCCCCGAAGATGAAACTTTGGAAGCCGCTCAAGTACAGCCGTCCCCGTGGCAGCTATATTTTGATGGCGCTTCTAGAATTGACATCTCTGCCACTGGATCGGTCAGAGTCAGAGCAGGGGCAGGCATAGTCCTGAAATCCCCAGAAGGAGAAGTGGTGCATACATCCTGCTCCATAAATAAACCATGCACCAACAATGAAGCAGAATATGAAGCCCTGATAATCGGGTTACAAATTGCTCTGTCCATGGGAATTCAGATGCTGGAAGCATTTGGAGACTCCATGCTAGTTATAAAACAGCTGGAAGGAGAGTTTGAAGTGCGAAAACAAGAACTCATCCCCTATCACCAGTTGGCAACTTGCCTGATGTCAAGATTTTACTTCATCAGCATCAAGCACATCAAGCGAGGCCAAAATGCTCAGGCGGACGCCCTCGCTAAGCTGGCTAGTTCGTTGGCAGTCCCGCCAGACATAAGCCTGAATATAACAGTAATCAACCGCCGACAGGTCCCCAGTGTAACAGAGGATCTGACCGACGAACGGGAGATAGAAGTAGCAGTCGCTGAAAGGGTCCAGCAACCCGATTGGCGGGAACATCTTCTACGCTGGTTTCAACACCAGCAACTTCCAAAAGAAAAAGAACAGAGAATGAAGCTCCTAAGGATCAAGGATTCTTATGAGATGAGAAGCGGAACTTTGTTCCGGATTATGGCAGACGCCCGAAGGAAAATCCTACTCCGTTGCTTGTCGTCAGCAGAAGCGGAACAAGTAATGCAAGAAGTTCATGCAGGATCGGCTGGAGCACACCAGGCCGGTCCGAAAATGAAGATAGAAATAAAGAAATTGGGCTATTATTGGCCCACTATATTCAATGACTGCTGCAGGTTTGCCAAAGCCTGTCAGAAATGTCAAGAACATGCCAATGTGGCGAGGAGACCTCCAGTGCCGCTGCATCCCACTCTACCAAGTTGGCCGTTTGCTCAGTGGGGCACGGACGTGGTGGGGCCACTACCAGCATCTTCATCAGGGTGCAAATACATCTTAGCAGCTACAGACTACTTTTCCAGATGGGCAGAGGCAGTAGCACTAAGAGATGTGACGGGAGAACTAGTTGCAAGGTTCTTCCGACAAAATGTAATATTCCGGTTCGGGATTCCCAGCCGAATCATCTCTGATAATGGCAGCCATTTCAGAAATCAGAAGATTTATCGGCTAGCCGACAAATACAAAATTGACTGGAGGACATCGTCCCCCTACAACCCTCAAGCCAATGGATTAGCAGAAGCCTTTAACAAGACTTTATGCACGTTGCTGGCAAAGACTGTCAAGTCTAATAAGAAAGATTGGGAAGAAAGGATGTACGAGGCACTTTGGGCCTATCGTACCGTCTATAAAACCCCAACCGGCTGTTCACCTTTCTCCCTCGTCTATGGGTCGGAAGCTGTGGTGCCGATCGAACTTGAGGTGCCTTCATTGCGAGTTGCCATCCAGCACGGACTAGTCAGTGGTGAGCAAAACAATGCAGAAAGAAGACTGGAAGAGCTCGCTGAGCTCGAAGGAAAACGCCTCCTAGCGCAACAAAACATCCAACTCTATCAAGCTCGAATGGCCCGCGCTTTTGACAAGTTAGTCAAGGGTCGAGAGTTCAAGAAAGGAGACCTGGTAATGGTCAAAAGAAGAGAAGTAATGGCCTCTAACCCCAAAGGGAAGTTGGTCGAAAACTGGGTCGGACCGTATATCGTCCGCCGAGTATATGAAGGAGGAGCCTACGTCCTTGTAGACCACAAAGGAGTCATCCAGTTCTCTCCCCTCAATGGAAAACATATTAAGCTGTATCACGCAGCGCAACCAACCCTCCCCGAGTGATCGGACGGAGCTACCCTTTTCCTTGATTAGCGGCATTCCGCCCTAATCAAGCTACCTTTCCTTGGTTAATGGCATTCCGCCCTAATCAAGCTACCTTTCCTTGGTTAGCGGCATTCCGCCCTAATCAAATTACCCTTTATCTTGGTTAGTGGCACTCCGCCCTAATCAAGCTACCCTGTCTCGGTCAGTGGCATTCCGCCCTAATCGAGCTACCCTTTATCTTGGTTAGCGGCACTCCGCCCTAATCAAGCTATCTTATCTTGGTTAGCGGCATTCCGCCCTAATCAAGCTACCTTTCCTTGGTTAGCGGCACTCCGCCCTAATCGAGCTACCTCATCTTGGTTAGTGGCATTCCGCCCTAACCGAGCTACCCTTTCCTTGATTAGCGGCATTCCGCCCTGATCAAGCTACCTTTCCTTGGTTAACGGCATTCCGCCTTAATCAAGCTACCTTTCCTCGGTTAGCGGCACTCCGCCCTAATCGAGCTACACTTTTCCTTGGTTAGTGGCACTCCGCCCTAATCGAGCTACCCTATCTTGGGTAGTGGCATTCCGCTCTAATCAAGCTACCTTTCTTTATCTTGGTTAGTGGCATTCCGCCCTAATCGAGCTACCCTTTATCTTGGTTAAGTGGCATTCCGCCCTAATCAAGCTATCCCTGCCCTTGGTCAGCGGCATTCCGTCCTGATCGAGCTACGTTTTCCTTGGTTAGCGACACTCCGTCCTGATCAAGCTATCCTTCTTTGGCTCTCATTCCGAATAAAAAAAAAAATAAAAAAAAAATAAATAAATAAATAATAATAAAAATAATAATAATAAATAAAATAAAAATGGGGTTAAAAAAATAGAGATACCCCGCCAGACTGGCTCCTCTATCGGGACGAGTGCAAAAATGGCTATAACCCAGCTGTGGCGAAAACCCGAAAGGGCGTCGCAGGCAAAATCGGGTACCCCGTCACGTGAAAACCCGAAAGGGCGCGTGGGCAAAAGCAAGAGGGGGCTGGCTTCGGCGAAAACCCGAAAGGGCGCTTGAGTCGGTAAAGTGGTAATTTCCAAATCCCTCTCCTATTCTCCACCTAACAAACCCCGAGAGGGACAATCATCAAAGTCTCGCCGGTAATCCGTGAACAAACCATTTTCGACCCTCGTCATCATCGGCGAGATCGGTCGATCTCTACCCTCAACTTGGACCCTACGTCCCTGTTGACAACCCCATCCTTGTTTTGGCAATATCTCATGTCGACGAACAAACCCGTGGTCGACCCTCGTCATCATCGGCGAGATCGGTCGATCTTCATCTTTGACTCGGATCTTACATCCTTGTTAACAAACCATATCCTTTGCTTCGACATCTAGCCAGTGTCGACGAAATGAACCAAAATCCGAGCCTTGTCATCATCAACAAGGCCGATCAACACTCTCGCGGTCCAGCTCTTCTGCACCTCGAACTCAAAAAAAATAATAAAATAAAAAAGGGGTTAAAAATAGAGATACCCCGCCAGACTTGCTCCTCTATCGGGACAAGTGCAAAAATGGCTATAACCCAGCTGGGGCGAAAACCCGAAAGGGCGTCGCAGGCAAAATCGGGTACCCCGCCACGTGAAAACCCGAAAGGGCGCGTGGGCAAAAGCAAGAGGGGGCTGGTCTCGGTGAAAACCCGAAAGGGCACTTAGGCCGGTAATGTGAATAAAAGAAAAAAGAATGATGAATAGTGATGAACCATCCTCCATCCGAAGGCCACTTCACAAGGTCAGGGCGAGGATCTTCATCCGATATCCCACTTACACACATCCATCTACCATTTCGACCCTTGTCATCATCGGCAAGATCGGTCGCTACCCTTCCGGTTTTTGTCATCATCGGCAAGACCGTCTACCTTTTCGACCCTTGTCACCATCGGCAAGATCGGTCGCTACCCTTCCGGTTTTTGTCATCATCGGCAAGACCGTCTACCTTTTCGACCCTTGTCACCATCGGCAAGATCGGTCGCTACCCTTCCGGTTTTTGTCATCATCGGCAAGACCGTCTACCTTTTCGACCCTTGTCACCATCGGCAAGATCGGTCGCTACCCTTCCGGTTTTTGTCATCATCGGCAAGACCGTCTACCTTTTCGACCCTTGTCACCATCGGCAAGATCGGTCGCTACCCTTCCGGTTTTTGTCATCATCGGCAAGACCGTCTACCTTTTCGACCCTTGTCACCATCGGCAAGATCGGTCGCTACCCTTCCGGTTTTTGTCATCATCGGCAAGACCGTCTACCTTTTCGACCCTTGTCATCATCGGCAAGATCGGTCGCTACCCTTCCGGTTTTTGTCATCATCGGCAAGACCGTCTACCTTTTCGACCCTTGTCACCATCGGCAAGATCGGTCGCTACCCTTCCGGTTTTTGTCATCATCGGCAAGACCGTCTACCTTTTCGACCCTTGTCACCATCGGCAAGATCGGTCGCTACCCTTCCGGTTTTTGTCATCATCGGCAAGACCGTCTACCTTTTCGACCCTTGTCACCATCGGCAAGATCGGTCGCTACCCTTCCGGTTTTTGTCATCATCGGCAAGACCGTCTACCTTTTCGACCCTTGTCACCATCGGCAAGATCGGTCGCTACCTATAACAGTTTTTGTCATCATCGGCAAGACCGTCTACCTTTTCGACCCTTGTCACCATCGGCAAGATCGGTCGCTACCTATAACGGTTTTTGTCATCATCGGCAAGACCGTCTACCCTTTTCGACCCTTGTCACCATCGGCAAGATCGGTCGCTACCCTTCCGGTTTTTGTCATCATCGGCAAGACCGTCTACCTTTTCGACCCTTGTCATCATCGGCAAGATCGGTCGCTACCTAACGGTTTTTGTCATCATCGGCAAGACCGTCCACCTTTTCGACCCTTGTCATCATCGGCAAGATCGGTCGCTACCCTTCTGGTTTTTGTCATCATCGGCAAGACCATCTACCCTTTTCGACCCTTGCCACCATCGGCAAGATCGGTCGCTTTCCCCCCAAACCTGGCAAAGGCCCTGTCCCAGGAACGGCTACACCGCGGTGGAGCGAACACCTCATCCCTTCCCTGAAGGCGTGAGCGCTCTCCTGCGTTATTGGCACTCGTTCCCGGGTTCAGGTGATTAGCCGAAAGAAAGAAAAGACGAAAAGAAGTCGTGGTCAAGACTACGAAAAGAAATGCTTCCATTTAATAAAAGTGGAGAATACATTCTTTTGCCCAGGGCATCCCCCAGGGTACATAAACTCCAAAGACAAAAAAAAAAGGAACAGAGCTTCCAAAAGGAAAGGAAACAAAAAGCAAAGGGAAACCAAGACTACGGCAGAGGACGCCGGAAGATGTCCCCTAGTTCCAAAAGGCCCAGCGAGGGGTACTGGGTCAATTCCTCCAGACGAGTCTCGGTGGCTGTCAGCTGCAATAACCTCTCGTTGAGTGAAGCAAGTCGTCCTTCAGCCAGGTCGGCCTCCTCTGTCGTCTGGACTTCTAGGCGCTCGCCTTCCTGCAGCTCGGCCTCGGCCTTAGCTAGTTCCGCACGCAATTCATCTATCCGTGCCCTGAGGAGCAGCTGACGTTCCGAGATATTCTCAGCGGCGTCCCTCAGCTGTCCCACCGTCACCTTCAGTGAACTGACGGCAGTGCGGCAATCTGCCCTCTCCAACTTCACAGCAGCGAGCTGATCGGAAACCTCCCGATTCAGGAAATCCCGCCTGTTGGCGTGCTTCAGCAACATCACAACCCGTGGGGTCCAATCATCCATGGGGCAACCAAATGCCAGTAGCGGCCGGGAGAGGTGGTCCACCAAGCTTCTCAGCTGTGCATAAGTCAAGTCTGGAGAAGCTGACATGGCCCGCTGGAGATTATCCAGAGATTGCCATACCATGTCTCCAGAAAATTGTAAGCCCAATGGCGAAGTCTCGGGGAGCCGAAAGTCTACCCTGCTGTCCACCTCAGCCCAGATGTCGTCGGCCACCCCGAGGGACGTCGACGGCATAGTCTGCACGGCACCCACTCCCGGTCCGACCACTGCAGCCATATCAACTGGAGGGACCTCCATAATAACAACTTCTTTGCCCGCCCTTTGGGGTGAATCTGCAATAGCCGTGTCGGCAACAGAAGGCACATGCTCCTCTTGAGTAGTTTCGCCAGCCGCCAAGGGAAGAGACCCCTCTATAATGGACAAGGCCTGAGTAACATCGGCCTCATCCGCAATAATTTCTCCGGCCTCTATGTCTGAAAGACCACTAGGCAACGACAACGATTCTGCACCAGTTGCCAAGGCTTGAACCCCTGCAACCTCAGTCGGAGCGCTAACTTCGGCAGCCACGCCGGACTCCTCTGATACCGCTGCAGCAGCATAGGTCCGTGGAAGCCGCAGGGCAATGGGCCGCACAATAGGCGGGAACGCTGGCTGGCTCATATCCACGCCAGGAAGAGGCATACGGATCATTATAGCTGGCGGTACCACCTCAGCCTGCAGTACATATACAAATATCAGCCAGCTGGCTTGGAAATGAAAAGAAACGTTGCAGGCGGGAATCAAAAGGTTTCCTACCTCGACCGGCACTATGTTCAGGCCTCCCAGAGTTGCCTCTGAAGATACTGGCCCTTCTCCTGCAATCGGGTATGGTAGCCCATGCTCGGCTACCAATAGCCTCGGAGGGCTAAATGTTGAAAAGTCGCTCTCGTAAGCTGAAGAAGCCCCGGCATCCTCAGCCTCGGTTTCCGCCATCGGGAACCCCTCATCATCGCCGGAGCCGCCGCCATAATCAACTTGTTCGGAGGAAGAGGAGTCTTCTGCTTGCTCTCGAACCTCTGATACCAGAGCGGGAACCAGGCTGCTAGGAGGATGCCCTCTAGCCTGAACCTCCTCAGGGGTCTCCGCCTCGGGGACATCCGTTGGCGGAGTATCTAAGGGTTGGTCCCTCGGAAGCCCTTGCTCGCCGACGACAATCCTTGCTGCGGCACCCACCTCGGGAAGTAGCGTGGGTCGAACATCGACTGAAGTCAAAAGATAGCAAACAGTCAGGCCTTGACTGAAAATAGAATATGCCAACAAGCCCTGCGGGCGAACTACAAATTACCTTCTACTTCTCGATGGGGCGTCGGCGAAGGCAAGTCGCGCTCAATAGGGAGCGAGGGGGCCTCTTCCCCTCTCTCCTCAGTAGCAGCTCCAGGTGCCGCCTCCAACCCGACAACGGCAGAGGTAGCACCAGCAGCTATTGAAAAGAAGAATGATCAGCCACATTGGTGAAAGTAAACAAACAAGCCAAGCAAGAATAAGAAATCACCTTCGCCCTCGGACCCTTGCGTCCGGGCGGCCTCAAATTCAGAGAAAGATGGAACCCGAGGAAGCGGAGTGGCGGACTCCTCCTCAGCAACCTTCCTCCGACGAGCTCTAGTAGCACGGGACTCTGCTCTCTTGGCCTTCTTGGCCCTACCAATAGCCTCCCTGACCTGGGATCTGGTTCGTTTTCGCGAGTCCCCAGGGGGTAATGGCGTTGTAGTCGGAGCTGGCTCCGGAATATTAAAATACGAAGGCTTCTGCGCCTTCGATATCAACTCCCTGCAATGCCGGGTCCCCTCCACTGAGAGACGAGCTGCAGAAAGCATATAAGTCAGAAGATGCACACTGACTGCAGAGAAAACAGCCCCATGGCTGAAGAAGAAAACAAACATTACCTGGCAGCCCCGTATATCGAGGACTAAGCGGCCAGTAAAGCAATACTGGCGCCTTGTCCCGGGAAGCCGCTTCATGGATCAGCCAGCACACGTCCCCAATTGTTTCACTCTTATCCGCTAGCTGAGCCAAGTCCTCATGGCCACAGGATGATAAGTGATGATATAGACTCAAGTAGTCGAACCCCCAGCCGTCGACATACTTGAAAGATATCAGTAACTGATGGCTCCAGATGGCTTCTAACGGACCAGAAACTGAAAGCCCATGAGAATGAAGCAGGGCGAATATCCAGGGGGTGTTGGCATACAAGTCAGCCCGCCTGTCTTCCCTCCTAATGAAGGTCCGATAAGGATGAAATCTGTCAATCTCCGGGCGCCAGCTCGCCACAGTAGGAAGAGGTTCTTCCACTGGAAGGGGAATTGTCTGAAGAGCAACCCGGTCACTGCTGACCCGACACAATCCCCAGAGGGTCTTCACATAGTCATCCTTCCTGATTTCAGGCATCTTCGGGTCGGACTTGGATGACTTGCCCTTCACAGCTTTCCTGGCCTCTATATATGCCGTCACCTCGGCATTGGACCAGGACTTCAGCTTCTTCAGATATGCGGGATCAATGTCCAGAATGGGCTCCCGCTGGGAATCTAGAAAGCGGCGTTCGGCAACGTGCCAGCAGTCTTTCCGGAATTCCGATAAAAACCCGTTCGTGCATTCCACCACTTGATGAAGTCTGGAGTCACTCGGGGAAGACGAGCCGGGGTTGGCACCCTGAATGATACATCCTCCCGGCGATGAAAGTAATCCCACCATGTGCGGGCTTCCTCTGTAGTCGTCTGACCGGCCCGGTGCCTGTTTGGAAGATTGAACTGGGCCGCCGAAGAGGGAATTTGTTGGTCATACCCAAAATTCCGACTGAAGCGGAAAGGATAATACGGCTCCAGCCACAGCAAGCCGCTCTTTCTAAAAACAAGAACACTCGGGCGGATAGACAACGCCCAATCAACCAGTTCCGGTTCCAGGATGGGCCTTGTGCTCTTGCGCCCAGTCAACTCATGAATGAACTCCTCTGTCTCAAACAATCGGCACTGCCGCATCCTGTTTACCAGAGGACTAGAGCTGGCAGCCAAGCTCCAGAAATGAAGAACTCCCGGGGAATCTACTGGAACTGTAGTCAACTTCCCCCTGATGGCAAAAAGCTGATCCGCCAGTGAGGATGCTTCAGCACTGGCAAATTCAATCATCCGCGGCAGCGGGCGATCTGACTGCATTGACCGGGGAGCCGCTTCCGGGAATAGGGTACAGACCCAGGCATTAAAGAAGTGGAGGGGACCAACTATCCTCGAATTCCGGGGAATACGTGATTTGTGCAAATCCCCCAACATTTTGTATATGAGGCATAAAGCCACGGGGCACAGGGACAGCTTCGTCCCCCAAGCCATCAAACAGGCGGGGTAAATCGCCTCCGGCCTAATCACCGTCTCGTCCCCTTGGGGAAGGGCGAATGAACAAAGCCAATATGTTAAATACGCAGCACAATGCGTGACTGCGTCAACTCCTGTGGGGTTCGGGCCGGCCTGCCTCTCTCTCCCTGCGACAGCTGGATACGTTGCTTGGCGCCGGGCCCTCTTCTTCCGCGCCACTGCTGTCGGAACTACCGTGGGAAAGTCTTCATATTGCTGCTCCCCACCAAAGAAATACTGAAGCCACGTGCCCATCCGCACGCGTCTCTTCTCACCCGGCTTTCGCGCCTCCCGCGAGTCCAGCGTCAGGCGCAGCAAGGTGCGGTACGCCTTCATCAGATAACGATAGGCGAAGCCCGTAAAATATCTACCTTCGCCGTTCGTCTGATCCTTTAGCCAGTCTGGGAAGCAAACTTCTTCATACGGCTCTCCGTCTATCGGTAGGCCGCTCAGCTGAGAGAGGCTCCATAAATCCAATGAAGTCTCACCTTCCGCTGTGTAGAAGGTGTTGTACTCTGGGCAGAAGACTTCGATCATCCCACAACATAGACCTCGGGAGATCGGATATCTATACCGCGAAGCATATATGCTTTCGTAGACCCCGGCATGTACCAGAATGGGAGCATACTGTCGCAGCACAAAATCTGTGAATTCAACTGCTCCTGGTCTGAACGCATGAGCATCGGTGGCTTTGAGCTCTCCAAACCACCCCACTGAAATCTGATGCTTGAATCGGACCGCCAAGCAGTCCAAAAGAAAAGGCTCGTCCCGGTATCCCCAATGCAGCGGGCCGAGGAATAAACCATATACAGGCTTCTCCCTGTCAACACGGCCAGCAGTTTCGTTCCAGCGAGCTGGTGTGTACTGTGGTGCTCTCGTCAGCATCCCGGCCTCCGGAGACAGTTCCTGCACCCCTAGCACCGCTCCCCACTTCCTGGGCTCACCCGGGATGTACATGGGCATACCGCAGATGACAGATTCGGCCAAGCTGTCTCGCTCCGCCAGCAGGGCCCCTTCAGCTCGGCGAACCAGGATGAAGTCACGCTTCCCACGAAGGTTGAAGCGCTCGAGAAAGGCCATCAGATGTTTATCTTTGGGATGATCCCGTCGGATGTCGTCCCTTCGATCATACTTAAACTGGTTGCCGTCTAGAATGAACAAGCGACTGGTGTCAACTGTGTCGGTCTCTGAGTCCGAAGATTCGGCCACTGCAGCTATATGTCTCAGCCCCCGCTCAAGGGAATGGACGTTCCCCCAGGTCACAGCAACCCGGGATGCGGAAGAAGAAGATCCAGATGCCATACTATCTACAAACCAACAAACAAAGGTCAGAAATCAGTTGATCAAAACGACATTTCTGACAAAATTTCGGCAGCACCTCCTCAGCTCGAGGGATTGCCAAAGAAGAAACGGAAGCCGTCCACAGAGGGAGCAGCCCCTAAAAGCAGCCATAGGCATTAAGCCAAGGCCAAATGGGACACCCGAGGGATCTAGCTCCGAGGACAAGTCCTACAAAGAGCCTCCCGGGGCCCGAAGAATGGGTTCAAAACCCGAAGCAATAAACCACTCAACTCACCTACTCACAGGCGAAAATCGCCCGAGCTCAGAGCTCACTCGGCGCCGCGGGAGGGAGAGAATGGAAGAGAGAGAGAAAATTTCGTCAAATGAAGGACTGTGAAGAAAAAAGGAAGAAGAAATGGACTTATAGGGGGGGCTCCACGGTCGTTAAAACGGCGCGCCCCGGGGCGCGCCGTTTTAACTGTTTGGCGCGCCGTTTTAAGGAATTCTGGCGTGCCGTTTTAACCCTTTAAGGCCGCGCCGTTTTAATAAGCTCATTTGCGCGCCGTTTTAACGGCCGCGCCGTTTTAACGGCCGCGCCGTTTCAACACGGCCGAACAAGTTTCCCGCCTCGTCCGACTGGCATCCGGAGCCAGAATTGAGTGCCGTTCGAGCTCTCGTCATCACACGAAGCTCATCCGTAGGCACTGCTGCACTCCTGCCTCGTTTGCACCACCCACGTCTGGGGGGCATTTGTTGGCACTCAAAATATGATCCCTGGCGACCAAGCCGCAAAGACAAATGATACGGCCCACTGAAGCACAGAAGCCGATGAAAATCAACTTATCGAGGGTCCCTCGAGCTGACGAAGCCCCAAGCCACCTTGAAGGGAACACCGGGGACCTCACCTCAGGAGAGTCAAAGTCAACCCGCAACCAACCGGCGGTGCGATCAAGCCTGCCCAATGATCCGGCATCGACTCTGTCATGCCGCTACCCCACATCCGACGTCCGATCAAGGACGACGGTCTACCTTATGATTCTCCGAAAGAGGAAGAATGCCCTCGGCCATCCACAACAAGGGGCCGGAGGTTCTGTCAGCAAGAAGATCCCGATCACCCGACACGGGTTCGGCTTCTCGCCCTAGTGAGGCCATTAGCGGCCGATGGATCGCCGTTCAAGGCGGAATTACCCAGGATGCAATGCCATCCTGCAAGGAAGCTTCGGACACAGGTCCGTCTTGATGAGAGGCACCAATCACAGTGCCGAAAGTCGTACCGACGGGACACCCGTGTGTCCGGACCGGAAGCACACGAAGTTCTGATCAAGGCCGTTCGTCACGTCAAGAGCTTCGTCAACACTCCGTCAAGGCTCCCCGAGAGCCAGTACGAGAGGAACAGTCCACTGGAGTCTCCGGAACCATCCCCGGACCCATCGGCCTAGCCGTGCCTGGCAAACAGGTTAAAACGGCGCCCCTTAATACGGCGCCGTCGAACCGGCGCGCAAAAGCCAGAAGGGGCCTTTCCCCGGCGCCGTTAAAACGGCGCGCAAAAAGCCAAGGGGGCTGCTCCCCGGCGCCCTCAACCCGGCGCGCCTTTCTCCACCGCGCCGGATTAACCACATGCCATATATATGGCATGCCTGGAGGGGGATCCAAGAGAGAGAGGCCAACAGAAAAAGAGAAGAGAAAAAAAGAGATCGGAGAGGTCTCGGAATCCAAAGAGAAAAAAAGAGAATTAGAAGAAAGAGAGAGGTCCAGGGAAAAGGGGAGGAGGTTCTTCGTCTGAAGAGGTCCCCCGTCTGAGCATTCCGGCGGCCGACATCCTGCTCCATCCGAGCCCCCCGGAGTCGAAGAAGAAGACCGTCTGCTTGTTTGCCGAGGTCGGGTCTCCGTTTTTTTCTTCCGGTTAACCCCTCTGCTCTTCTTTGTTTTTGTTTTCTGGCACAATGTAAGTGAGAGATCGGGGGAGGGGCGATGATACGAGCCTTTCCTCCCCCCTTTTTTCTCTCACCTTTTCCTCTGCTATGCTTTGGCTTCAACTGTAATAGTTCCTTTTCTTCTGTTAATGAAACGGCTGCCGATCGACAACGACGGCGTCGGAATCCATGTGCTCTGCATATGTATGAATGTGGGTTGTACATGAATCAATGAAAGTCTATCGTTGCTAATGTCTTCTGCCCCGTGCGTACCCTCTCTCATCCTCTTGCGAGTGTACCTCTGATCGCTCTATTTAATATGTATCTGCATTCACTCGTAGTTGGTTTCCTCCGATGCTGGGTGTGCCTTCGGGCTATAGAAATCATCTGTCCCCCCCCCTTTCCCCGGGGTTCTCTCCTGCTTTAAGTCCGATGCAACAACCGGATTTCGTGTTGAACGCTCCACTGGCTCTGCGAACAGAGATGCACTTGTGTGCATATCTCTGTCTGTCTCCGCCCAGAGATGAGGACCCTTCACTGTCCCCTGTGTGCCCTGCTTCATAGGCCAGAGGGGCAGGGAGAATCTCTCGGATTGTCCCTAATAGTCCAACGGCCAGCCTCATGGGGTTTGTTTCTGAATGCCGTATATATGTATACAGAGCTGTACCCCGGGCTATGTGCTGGTCACATATTGTGCCGGCGATTGACATGCTCGACCCGACGGGCTCTATCATTCTAATGTGTTTACAGACACTTCGTGTGTTTGTCTGTCGCCGTCAAACGATGTTCATACCGCTTCCTGTCGTGTCATAAGCATCTTGATGGGAGTATGCTACGTAGCATCATTCCCGCATCCGGGGAGGGGTACATTCCTCATATTTCTCTGCCAATCATCCGACTCACGGGGGATTCGTCTGGCAATGATGAATATCCCTATGAGCCATAGGATGCACAGCAATGGGGCTAAGCCCTACACTTTAAATCCACAGCCCCTAATGGACTTTGTGGTGACCGTGGGTCGGGTGCCCCTTGTAGGCTTGCCTCGGGGTTTCCCTCCCATCTCGGTCGTCCCGATTCGGGTGTTGTGGTGACTCGGGTCGCGTGCCCCTCGTAGGCTAGCCCTCGGGGTTTTCGCTCCCAGAAATGAGTCGTCTCACTCACTCACTGTTACCCACGGATTCGGTGCCCCTAGCAGGCTATGCCTCGGGGTTCTCCCTTTCCGTCCGGGTCTTCGCCGGCCGCCGTTGTGCCACCCGGCATTTAGGGGTTTGCTCCGCCACGTGAGCATCCTCCGCTTCTCCCCGACAAATCCTTTAGGATGGGGAGATGCTGCCGAAATTTCGGCTCAAACGAGTGTAAACTCGGAGCAATTGCTGCGCTCGAGTGTGAACCTCGCGCGAACCCGTGACTTGGCTTTGAACGGTTTGGGACCGATCCAATGAATAATCAATTCAATAAAGTCCTCAAAACCCCCAAAATAATCTAATAAATCCATAAATAAATCAACAGAATCTCGGTTTCCGCGAAATCGGGCTAAAACGGCGCGATCACGCGTTAAAACGGCGCGGCCTAAAGCGGCGCGCCCTATCCGGCGCGCCCTATCCGGCGCGCCCTCCCCGGCGCGCCCCTACCTTCCACCGCGCCGTTTTAACGGCTTTTCCCCCTTTTTACCTACGTTTGACCGCGCCGTTTTAACCCCTTTTACCTACGTTTCAGGGCGCCGTTTTAACCATTCCAACCCGTTTCTTCGCATGCACTGCACCGGTTTCGTTCCGAGTCGTGTCATCGCATAATTCTAATCCTTTTTCCTATTCATGGGATGATTTCTCATACTAATCATGGAATTTCATAAGCTCTTTGATTGAATAAATTGAATAAACTAGCTTTTCAAGCTTGAATTGATATGTCTCGAATCTTTGGCATCATGATTTGGCCCAAGCATTCGTGTCTCATTAATGTATGTCCGAGTGGGTGCACCTTTGGTATATCAAATGACATTGTCAGAAGGCCGGGTTATGCCTGACCGGAAACCTTGTCACGCGTGAAGGCGGCTTTCGGGCCTAAGTACTCCGCCATGTACCAGGCCCCACCTCAATAAACCCTGCGTATTCGGTCACGACATCTTGCATGATTGTTCGCATGCTCTGTATCTTTTATTCCGGCCTCGACAGCCCGTTATCTCGGCAACTAATCAAAGGTGTTCCCTCCTCGTGGGGGATGTAATTAACGCCATAGCATTTACGGTATGGCGGATTGCTGGTCCCGACCGAACCTCACTCTCGCCCGATAAGGGTCAGAATGAGCGCATCATAAATCGTCACTCATGTGACTGGCACGCCCGCGTCGTCAATCAGTCAGTTGATTACTAGTTAGTCAATTGATTGATCGACCCGCGAAATAAATGAATGAAAAATACCAACGAAAAGAAACGAAGGAAAAGGCGGTCGAAACAACGGGTCACAGATCAATTCGAACGATTAAACTATTGACCCGTGACCCACTAACCTAACCGGGTCAAACTCTGAGTCGAGTTTTAAAACATAGGTTTCAATATTATCTGAAAGTTGCATAGCAATCTCTTGAGCCATACAAGTAATAATGTGCTCTAACTTTGCCCCCATAGCAAGCATAAGTTGTAATCTAAAAATAATATTTCTGATTATTTAAAACAATATAGAGACATACTCATGGTCATTGAAGTTTGGGGTGAACTTGGGTCTGGCACTGGTTGAGATTGTAGAGTTCCAAAGTCATAGAGTTCATTAAAAACTTAGTGGTGCTGCTAAGATAACTTATACTTGCAACCAGAGGAAGAAAAGATAACCAGAAATATGTGTGCCATCCTGCATCATGATTTTATAATACAAATTAAAAAGTATGGAACACTTTTGGTGACAACAAAGTAATAAAATAGACTATCATGCCCCTCTCACACCCTTTCTTTCTAAATAACTAGACAAAAACTACAAAAAAAGAAAGTGAGCCCATTATTTACATTCATGGTTCATGCACAATGAATATGCCATGGGGAGAAGTAAATTATAACAACATAAGAACAAGAAACTTCAGCTCTCCTCAGACGTGAGTATGAGATTACATTTTAGAATATTAGCATCTGTACAAATGACTATAGCTCTTCTCAGATGCGGTAAGATGTAAATATATTCATTTTTCTTAACTACCTCTTGCTGAAGGTGAAATTAATGTTCTAACTGACAAGCTTCAGACTGGAGAATAGAGAAAAAAATGTCCACACTCTAAATGTAAAAAGAAAAAGAAGATGAATTACCATCCATCCTACAACATCAGATCTCCTCCAATATTCCCTTGCTCGGTCAACGAGAAAAGCATGGTGTCGAGAGTGCACGAGAGTTTCCAAATAAATATCAATTGCCAAATTCTTGTGCACAGCACACTTTAGCCAAAGTCAACTGACATGTACAAAGATCATGGATTTATATAGTACATGGTACATACACAAAGTTACGAGATGACAAATGTAACCAAAACTAGTAGACAGTCATGAGAAAACCTCGCTTCATAAATCATAATGATGCATGTCCCGCCCAAAATCGATGTGAATGCTGCAAAAATAGGGGGATGTGTCAGTACTATGATCATGTTGTTGCAGCAGATCATATAGAACAGAATTAAAAACATCTTAACAGAAAATGGATTGGAGCGCAAAGAGAATGACGCAAATCACGTACTTAATCATAAGTCGAAGAAAATGTAAATGCCTCGTAAAAAGGAACTACTAATATATCATTTTGGGATTTTTACATATATATCCTCATAAATATCCATATTTACATATATACCCTTAATCTAATCATATTATCACGTATACCCTTGATGTAGAAGAAATGTTACGGTTATGTCCTTATGGTTTGATACCGTCGACGGATGACGAATATTCCGTGGGATATGCCATCGTCATGTGTTATTTGACTAAAACACCCTTCTGTTCGAAGAGAGAGATAACGAGAGCCAGCGGGGAAACCCCACTCTGGCTCCCCCTCTCCCAGTCACTGTTCCCATCCCCTCCCCCCTCTCACCCAACTCTCGCAGCAGAGCCCTCACCGCCGGTATCCCTTCCCCCACCCACCCATCACACCGTTGGCTCCCCCTTTCTGTCACTGCAGCCCCCCCTCTCCCTCACCGCCGACAACCCTTCCCCCATCCCCCCACCACACCGTTCGCTCCCCCCTCTCCCTCACCGCCAACTGCAGCCCCCTCTCCCTCACCGCCGGCACCGGACAATCCAACCCCCCACCACACCGTTGGCTCCCCCCTCCCCCTTCCTCTAACTGCAGCCCCCTCTCCCTCACCGCCGACACCCCTTCCCCCACCCCCCCCACCACATCGTTCGCTGCCCCCCTCTCCCTCACCGCCGGCACCCACACTGTTGGCTCCCCCTCTCCCCCATCTCGCAACAGAGCCCACCCCAGGTCACCGCCGACACCCGTTTCCTCACTCCGCCATCAGATCATCAGACCGTCAACTCCCCCATCACACCGTTGGCTCCCCCTTCTTTTCACCCGACCACCCACGAAGAGGACTCTAAGAGGGCAGAAGATGAGTGACACAAGCACCGGACAATCTAGTGTGAGACGTTCACTGAATATGGTGGAGTGTTACGATATTCCAGAATATTTTTGCTGAAAGAGGTGCAGGGTATACATCTCGAATCAGGAAACAAGTAGAGGGCGAAGGTTCTATCGGTGTGCGGGTTGGAAGGTATGTGGTTCACAATTTGTTTGATGAAATGTCCCTGAGAACTGCGACACCATCAATTTCAAACTAACATTAGAAGGTGTTGTGCTTGTTTGTAGGAGGACAATTGCTGTGGTTTTTTTGTCTGGGTTGATGATGCACATCATAATACCGTCGACCTGAAACATCAGTTAAATTCCATGGAGGCATTGCTCGAGAAGAAGTTAATTTTGCTTGAGCGAAAGATTGACATTCTACAAGCGAATGTGGACCTGACACTGGCAAGAAATAATAGAGCCAATGAATTATGCGTGAAAGTGTCGCTGAAGAGACTGTTCTTGTGTCTAATGGGGCTGGGAGTCTTGTTCTATTTCTTTCACTACCTAGGGTGAAGGTTACTTTAACAATGGAATATATACACATTCCATTTTTGTACTGAGTTAGGGGATTATACCTAGAGTGTTGAAAATCTTTATGTAATGGGGAGCAAGTTTAATCATCCTTGTATCGGGGAAGAAGTTAAATATTCCTAGTAATACAATGCCTATTTTTTTTCCAATGTCCCCAACCTGCTTTTCTTCTAAAACATGACATATTTCTAACTCCATGGAAAGAAACCAAAAGGAAAACATAGATATTTTAGGCCATGCTATGAAATTTTCTCTTTCTCCTGTCTCAGAAGGATGGGATTGTATGGATATCTAACAGTGGTGAACTTATAGTGAAGCCCTTAAAGCACCTGGGGAGGAGATAACTTGAGGGAAAGGCAGATTGATGTTGAAGTGAACAAGACAGTGTACAGACTGCAACGTATGTATAGACTTGATAAACTGGCGCATGGACATAACAGCAAAGGATGTATAGACTTGTGTGTGTACCAGTCAATGTATAGACTTGCTTGCAGCAATGTACAGACTTTGCTTGCAGCAATGTACAGACTTTGCTTGCAGCCACGGGCTGTACAGACTTTGCTTGCAGCAATGTACAGACTTTACTAGACGATGCATGAAGTGAAGTGCAGAGATGCTAAGTGATGTATAGACTTTCTATGCCTGCAACAAGACGATGTGATGTACAGACTTAGGCGATGTGTAGATTTGGCCAATGCATAGAGACGCTAAGTGAGACGATGCATTGGCGGTACAAACTTTGTCTTGCTACGTGAGACGCTAAGTGAGACGATGCATTGGCTGTACAGACTTTGTCTTGCTACGTGAGACGCTAAGTGAGACGATGCATTGACTTTGAGGATCATGCTACAGTGCAATGTATGGACTTTGAGTGCGTGCATGCTACAGTGCAATGTATGGACTTTATAGACGATGCATGCACAAGCCACAAGGAATGTATAGACTTGCTACGGCATGCAGCAAGTCTGTATAGACTTGCATAACTGACGCATGCAGCAAGTCTGTATAGACTTACTTAACTGACGCATGAACTTCATGCAGCAAAAGCTGTGCAGACATTATATATGCATGAAAAGCACTGAATCTACTGACTTATGTATGCATGAAGAGCACTGGCTGTGGCTGTATAGACATGATCATGCCCAAAGCAGAACATTCATCATGCAATGCAACGTGCAGGACTTCCAGAATCAAGGAATTAAATCATGACCCGTAGTATGACAGAAACACATTAGATATGGGAGTTTTCATACATAAAAGATCATCCAAACACATTAGGAATCCATGTTAATCAAAATGGAATGAGAGGTCAAATGAGAACATTGCTATCATCAAAACTCCAGGGGCACAACAATCCAATCAAACAAAAACCATTCACTGTAAAGAAGGTGGGCTTTTTGATCCAATTCCTATAAAATAGGAATTACCATTCACAAAACATACACCAAATTTCAGTCTTCAACTGGTTAATGAAGTACTTAAACATACATCAATTTCAGTCTTCAACTCAGCAATGAAGTACTTAAACAAACACCAAGTACTTAAGAAGGTGGGCTTTCAAACTCTCTGACCAATGTATCATACTTCAACATACAATAAATTTTAGACTTAAACTGACAGATCCAATAAGCTAAAACTTTCTAGCTGCCACCATCCGGCCGCGACCCCTTAAAGAGGATGCCTGAGACAAACTGTGTAAGTCACCAACGGTACTTTGGGAACCCATAGCTGTACCTCCTTCTGCCTGCACAACCGAAGATTATAATAACATATCATCAACATTTTAAAAGTTTTCAATAATATACAGTTAATGTCAGTAATGTAGTATTGCACAACCTGTGAATTAGTTGACTGAGTTGATGCTTGACCACCACCTCTGCTCTTCCTGGGCCTACCAGGAGGCCTCCTACATTATAGGAAAAATCATCAGTACATGCCAAATGAATGAAATGACATAAACTGAAATATACATTTACTTACCTTGTTTGTGTTGCAGAAGAAACACCCATATTTGACACTGGGTTCTTGCAAGTCTTTGCGTGGTGACCAAATCCTTCACATCTCTTGCACTTATGGACTTTTTTAATCATGTTCTCCTCATCTGGGTCTCGGATTCTTTTCTTCCTCGACCGACCGGGTGGCCTTCTCACACTAGGGGGTAGGACTTTCACTCCAAGTTTAATCCATTGTGTTTTATCAGGCATAGGGGTGATACCCAAAGCATATGTTTGTTTATAAGCCTCCACTGTATAAGATCTGTCAATGTACTCTTCCCATTTTGTGCCCATTCTTGTTGCTAAAAAGCACATGCATGTGAGCAGGGTAATCCTGTTATTTGTCAAGCCCTGTAGGTACATGTACGTTGTGTCTAGTCCACAACTTCCCTCTCATCTGGCCCAGTGACCTGTGCAGTCTCATTGTACCCTTTCTCTACCAGATAGCCACCTAATTTTCTGGTCATGACACAAATATACTTCCTGGCCCTAGGCACCAAAGTATCTTTCCATTTCTCGGCTCTTGAGCTTCTAATATGCATTATCTTCATCAATTTTGACCGGATTAGGTCAATGCAGTCAAGAATGGGCCTCCAGCGTGCATCTGAGATGTATGCATTAAAAGATTCACTCAAATTGTTTGTAATGTGATGACACTTTGTTTGAATCTGGAATTTTGCCCTACTCCACACAATACCCTCCATGGCCGGTGATGTCAAGTAAGCATGTGCATGTGGAGAATTATCCTTAATTTGCATCATGCAATCTTGAAATTTGACCTCCGTGTAGGCCCGTGCCGCATTCCAAAGTAATCTTTTCATGAACTCACCTGGAAACTGCTTCTTATAGTTCTTGTACAGATGTCTAAGGCACACCCTGTGCTGAACCCCTGGAAAAATAAGTAGGAGGCATTCTTCTAATCCCTTTTGCCTGTCTGACATGAATGACAGGCCATCCAGTACACCAATGGCCTCTTTTAGGCCATCCAAGAACCATGTCCAACTATTTACATTCTCTCCCTCTACAACAGCAATGGCTAATGGAAAAATTCCATTGTTACCATCAAAGGCAGTAGCAGCTAGTAAAGCACCCCTGAAATATCCTTTTAGGTGGCACCCATCCAGCCCTATTAAGTGCCTGCATCCCAATTTAAACCCCTCAATAGAAGCATTTAAAGATAGAAACATCATCATAAATCTAGACTGATCATCTGTCTGATATCTAACAACACTGTCTGGATTTTTTAACAGTAATTCATGCTGCAGATCTGGAACTCTGCCATACATAGCTTCCCATGAACCATAAATTGTCTCCAATGCTTGCATCTTTCCTCTGTAAATCCGATGATAAGGTATATCTATATGATATTTACTATTCAATCTCCTTGAAATCTCCCTGATAGACACATCTCCTTCTGTCCTTAGTCACCCTATGCACTTACTTGCTACCTATTTCTGGGTGGCCATATGATTCCCAGCCTTATTTACGCCGGTGCAAGTGTGATTAGCTTCAAGTTTCTTTACTTGGAAAGTGTGGCCATCTGGTAGACGAGAAGCATGCAATCTCCATTTACACTTCTTTTCTCGACACACTACGGTCACACGTGTAGGTTCAGATTTCTTATACTTCACCCCAAATTCATTTTTCACTGCATGCTGGGCTAGGGCTATTCTGAATGCCTCCACATTCTCAAACAAACTTCCTAAAGACATGTCTGGATCATGCAAATGCCTCACAATAGGAGTACCATCATGGTCTCCTTCATCTACACAAACATCACAATCAGAGTCTGAAGAATATAAACTACCATGACTGTCATCTGTGTACACCTCATTGTCAGATGGGTCCTCCTCCCTAAAAAGTGTCTCAGTCTCATTGTTCCCTTCACGCTCAACTTCAACAAAGTCACTGTCATCAGCTAGAGGATTCCAATCTGCATCATCATCTGTTCGGTTAACTTTCTTGGCCCTAGACCTTCTTCTAGTGTTTGATACTACTGTGGTCATCCCAGGATGAGAAGATGCTAAGGGCACACCTATATATTATGTGATGACATACAAGCTAATATTCAAGTCAACACTGTACTTATCAAACAACGACATGACATCCTCATCTGAAGAAATCTTTACAAATTTTCTGGGTTTGACATTCGGTACTAGAGCATAAAAGTCAATGGTCTGGTCATGTCCCCACTTGGTGACTTGACTAGCAAGTGTTCTAAGTTCCCTCAAATTAGCATAGTCCCTTTCAAAATCATAGGACTTCTGTCTGAATCCGATGGGGACCATTCTCCCATCATCACCCTGTGACTTACAATGCCCTCCATAATGCAATTTAAGTGTATATGAATCGGCCATATTTCTGCTACACATGTATACAGAAGAACAGAAAGAAAATAAGAATGCCTAAATCAATAGTTAACCCAATCAAATAAAACTCATCAGCATTGGGGTAGTATTAACTTCCACATTACCTTCTAAAAGACGACAGTAGGGGACCACAGTGACGTTCCAACCAGGAGAATCTTATAAAATCAGATTTCCACCAACTGCACTTGTGTGACCCTGCACATGCATGTGACCTAGAGTCTGTAGGGGACCACAGTCTCTGTCTCCTCGGCCACACAGACGAGGGACAGAAGCAGTGCTGTCAGTCATAAAAATCTAAGAGAAAGACAGAGGGAGAGTGAATGTGTGATTGTGTACTGAAGAGAGCGTGTGAGACTCACTGTAAAGGGCGAGATTCTGCCACCACGTTCCGTTGAAAGAGAGGGGAGAGCGATTAGGGCACCGCCACGGCGAGCTTCTGCGTCGTCGCGAGCGGATCACGCCCGATCGATGCTGCCACGGCGAGTTTCTGCGCCGTCGAGAGAGGATCACGTCCGATCGATGCTGCCACGCCGAGCTTCTGCGCCGTCGAGAGCGGATCACGCCCGATCGAGAGAGGATCCGGCGGGATCCCTGAGATAGGGAGGGGAGGGGATTCTCGCCAACCCAAGCCCTATCGAGCGTGTGAGGTTTAAGATGAGGGTAGGTTAGTCTTTTGCGCATTTAACCAAAGCTTAACCCAAGCCCGGTCGACGGGAGTTACGGCGAGGGTATATATGTTAAACGTACATCTATATCAAGGGTATACGTGATAATATGGTTAGATTAAGGGTATATATGTAAATACAGATATTTATGAGGGTATATATGCAAAAATCCCTATCATTTTTATATTCACCATCGAGCATCGACCTTGTTACTTGTGAAGATAGAGTAAAATATATCCTCCTTTGAACGGTCAACTAAAGCAACATCCTCTCAAAACTAATTTTTAGTAAGTATTAAAATTTGCACAGTAATAAGATCCAATGAACTTCTATATGTGTTGAAGACTTAACTCCCAATATTAAAAGTTGATTTTGATATTACAATGGGCATTGGAATAGCCATGACATCACGAACTATCAATAAAAACATAAGATATTTTGAAGAGTTGTTTTTCCACTAAAATAGTTAAATTGTCATCTGATTTTATTGGTTCTTCTAAATATACATCTAAATTAGATTTTTCTAATGAAATTAATGAAGACTAATGAAGATACTGGTCAAACTCCATGTATATAGATGTCAACGCACTGCTTGAAGATAAACCAGCTTTCTCTTAAACACACTTGTCATACAAGATACACTCATAATAACAGTCTCACACTCACATGACTGACCTTATCTTATGGTGACATGTATGTATCATACAGATTTTTTTAACTCCATTTTCACCTCTGATATCTTCTCGTCGACTTCATCACCATAATTTTTTTAAAAAATACTTTACCAGGATCATTTTAAAACATGAATCAAAAATAGTTACAATTGTAAGAAGAGCATTTATTTTTTTCTAATACTTCTCAAATTTAAAAATATTCGTGAAACTATCAAATAAATGAACGAGACCTCATGAACATACCACTGTTCCAAGGAAACATGAATTATGCAGATATCAATCTATAACATATATTATAAGAGAATTGAAGATTTTTTGGTTGTCAGTTCAAGTTCACGTTTATCCCGTATCTAGTTCAACCCTGAGCTTGAACCCCACCAAGATCAGAAACTAGGGGCCCTTCTGCCAGAAAAGTAGAATCGCCCCACATCAGAAGAAGGAAAAAAAAAAGAGACATAGATTGGATCACAGATTTTCTCTCGTTACATAGAGGTGATATGATCAAATGGGGGAAGAGGGATTCCTCACCCTTACACTGCATGCCATACTACATAGATTAGGAAGAACTCAAATGCATACTTTTCACTGGCAATCTGACTATTCACTAGGATCTGCATTGGAATAACACCATGATGATAAAAAAAACAAAACCAAAGTTCTGCGCCTCCAACTCAGAGATGCCAATTACAACCAAATTACTTAACGTTATTCACTTTTTGTAGTCAGGTTCATTCAAAGCAGAAGAAACAAGAACAACATTTTCTTCTCCATTGGCTCCCCACCCTCTCAAGTGTCCAACCTATCAGCAATTGCTATCACCTTATCTTTCATAGCAGGTATCCATCGTGAAAAACCCCTTTCGAGGCTCCATTGTTTCAAGTAGGGCTCTCTCCGACATCTTAGACCTTCTTGCTAACTCTTGATATTGATTTTGCAACTTATGATCGAAAATGATTATTAAATTTTATTGGATTAGATTATCCAACTCAAAACTTTAAGATGTTAAGTGAAGAGAACACTACAATTATAATCACATTATATTTTTAACTCATTTTCAATACGGGACTATTCTCTCACATCTCCCGTCACGTGAAGATCAATTTTAGATTATCATGTAGACCATAACAAACACAGAGTGCGCAACCTAAATCATAACTATAGATTCTGATACCATATTAAATTTTATTAAATTGGATCATCCAACTCAAAATCTTAAGATGTTGAATGAAAGAATATCACAATTATAATCACATTTTATTTTTAACTCCTTTTTAATATAGAACAATTCTCTAAGACAAATCATGTTTTAATGTCAAAAGTTTTGTTATTATAAGCCGATGCGTGAAGATCTAGCAAACCTAACAAGTCTGTGAGCAAAAATTTGATAACCAAAAAGTGAATTGACTTGTGTAGCATTCCTCGACAGAATGATGTGATTTAAATCATTTTCATGCAAAGATCTTTGACTTTTTAAAATTTAGATGACTCCACCTGAATTAAACAAGTCATTGAACCAAAAAGTGAATATACATACATTATTTTCATCTATTGTATCTGAGCACACTAGCACACATACTCTTCTCTACATTTTTTTCCTAATCTTTACTTAGTGTTTTGCTACAACTTAAATTTTAAAATTTTCATTATCATGTACGAAAATTAACTTGCCCATAGAATTGGAATCATAAGTTGTTGTAGGTGTGTATCTAGCAAGATTCTATTATAGGTGATCATTAAAAATAAACAACACAAGTAATTTTTCTTTATAATATTAAACTTATTTTATCTAATTTTAAGATTCCACATCCTTTTTAAGTGGACTTATATTATTTGCACAATGTATTTTTACACAAATGCTCACACGTGAAGCTCTTCTTTTGACTAATAAAAAAAGATTGAAAGTTAGAAAACTTAGTCCATAAACTTAACATTTTTTCGTTCATTAACATATGCTTTATTAAGATAACTTAGATCATACAACTTAAAATATGAGAAAATATTTTAAAATTTAAAAACCCTATCTAATATTAAATACGTAAAATTTCATCGTGTGAACACATCTAGAATAGAGACTTCTAAATACCTCTTTAAATTTGTGCAACTTGCATGAAATTCTTCTAACTTTGTGGACAGTATTTCACATAATTTACATCTCCACTAATTTTGAAAATAACTTTATTAATCTATTTCACATAATCTTACACAATCAAATTTAAAATTTGCATTATTTCTTAGATGAAACTATAATCTATCTAAAGATAAAAAAATATGTAAAAATTAAATCTTCTAATAACATCTTTATTATTTTATAATTATCAATTATATTATCTAACACAATAAATAATAATTTCTTATGAATATTTCACTCTAAAAATTTATGTAACACTTTTGTTATTTATTATCACAAAAAACCTAAAAATACTCAAAGTTGAATATTTTCTTCTTCAAATTTCAATCCTCATTTATATAATGACATGTTAAACCTAAGTAGTCGCCGTTACTAATAAAAATTCACATGTATAAAGTTAAACTTACTCAATAATTGAGACTCTCAAATTTGGAATATATCCACTTGTTCTCTTTGACATAAAAATTCAATTTAACTTGATTGTGTTACACTACAACAATTATAATTTAAATTAAATATTTTTTAAAATAATTTCTAAATAATACATGCTCAATTATAACAAATGAATAATGGTCAACAATAATCATCTTTAAAGAATTCCTCTCTACTCTCGTTATCAAATAAAAATATTTTTTTAATTTTAATTTCATTATCTAAAGGTTCTACGTCTCTCTTATTTCAATTAAAAATTTGAGCATTGAAACAACGAACGATATGGTTAATCAAATATTTTATTCCAATTGAATTATTTCTAAATAATTATTTTTGACAATATCAATAATCAAATATTTTGTTCCAATTAAATTATTTCTAACTATTTATTTTTGACAATATCAATAAATAACTACAACACTTCCATCTTCGTTTACAACTATATCAAAATCTAGTCAAATTTTTGATCTCAAACTTTCTCCCTATACGTGAGAGTTCACCGGACATTTAAATAACACTTATGTATTCTCCACATCAAAACCTATACTATTTGAACCACTTGACATGACTTCAAATCAAAATGACACTACAATTTACACCTTCCCAATAACAAAATAATAATAATGTGATTAATAATTTGATAATGAGCATATTTCAAATAATATTTAATACATCAGTGATCATCAACTAAGACTCGATCGAAGCAATTTTCTGTATCAGATTAATAGCTCAATAATTAAAATGCAAATTATCCTAAAAGATGCTCAAAACTTTTAATTTCAAATACGTGTACAATCAAAAGGAAAATTTTCATGCTCTAGAGCAATCTTACACCCAAAATCCTAGATTGACTGTAAAAGAATCACTAAACACTACTATTTCTTTCCCACCAAATGGCCAAGAGCACGGCTAGATATCCTCCTTTTTGAAGAGGTTCGGAAGAGTACCATTCTATATGATTTTTGGAGGGCCAATTGACCTTGGTAATTTTGAAAAAATGAACCCAGATATTCTGGATGATGCCACAGGAACAAAACAAGTGGTCCAAAGTCCCTCGACACCTCCCACAAAAAAAAGTAATCATACCTTATCCTACGTTTAAAACTTTGGACTCTGATCAACAATTGACAGTCTCCTCAGACCAATTTCCACAGATATTTTAATCTTGTAACTTGACAATCTAGACTAGTTACAGACTCTTCTAGACCAGACATCAGAAGTCTTGACTTCAACTCTGTAAGTCATAGAATAAAGATTGGGGAAAGAGTCTTTAAGAGATGTATTTGATAACCAGAGATCTTCCTAGAATCTAGTTCTCTTACCCCTCCCAAACGGATAATTGCTGAACAACTGTAATAGTATCACCTTGTCTAGTTTACACTGTTAAATATGTATGCCTCCATGAATAGTTCCAAGAATCAAACTTGACTTGACTTGACCCGTGCACTCATGACCTAACTTGACTTGACTCATTAACTGATGCAAGAATCAACTAACTGGTAAGGTGATAATCTTAAAAATAGTGTGATAGATGCTTAGATGACCCACCCTGATCTACCGATGATTGGAATCTCATAATGATGAAAAAAATGAAACATCATCCAGCGACTGCACGTTAATGATATCAATAGAAATTTAGCCTGTGATTGAATATTTTTAAAATAACAAAAGAATTGATAAAATTTACAAGTTTAGACAGATCAAATCTAGATAAATTCAGACCACGAAATCTAACTTTTGTCAGATTGTATGCACTCAACAAGATTTGTACATTTCAATTCAATTACTGAACCATCTTCATCCTTTTTCTTGTTCAAATTTATTTTTTACATGCTCAACAATTTCTTGAAACATGAAAAACATCTGTTAACCTCTCTGAAAGGAGAAATTAAAAATAGAATATATCTATTATCATACAAACAAAATAAAGCAACATCAACAATGTTAAAATATATCTACAACTATCGTTTCAACGGCATGTGTATGAACATACACAACTTATCGAGTTAAAATCATATAAGGAGGTGACCCCTTTGTCCTCTAAAAACTTGACATATCTTGATCCATTGTCCACATCAATAGCAAAGAACATCCCACTCTGGTAAACCATGATTAATGTTGCTTGTGCCCCTGTTTTGAAATGTCATAATTTGAAAACTAAAAATCAGAATTGGAGCTAATCACCAAATATGCATGATGACATAGGGAGATTGAAAACTAAAAATTTGATGAGCCAAACATGAAAAGATTACCAAAATGGTAAAGGCTACGGTTCTTTGCAAGGTATGGAGCTCTCTGATTGAGGAAAACTGGTTGTGCATCTTCAAAGATGCATGTCAGTGCATGTTATGAGTGAGATGCAAACATTATGGATAAACATCATCATGATTTATCTTGTCCGGGGACTAACTAATTAGAGACATAAAAGACACATGATCATACATTGTGCATACACAATAACCTGATTATCCATAATGATTTTGAATTATATACATATCCCTCATGTTGCAAAACTTGATATGCAAACATTATGGATAAACATCATCATGATTTATCTTGTCCGGGGACTAACTAATTAGAGACATAAAAGACACACATGATCATACATTGTGTAGACACAATAACCGAATTACACTTATGTGCACACACATTTAGATACATGTCTAGAACATATTTCTATTAATTTATTGTGATCATAAATTACTAAACTAATCGTCTTTCTAAACTTATACTTAATCGTATAAATGCATTTACTCATCTTAAACCTTGTTAGTTTCTCAATCTTTACTACACAAGCCTAAGAACATGTTAGACATGTCATACTACATTTTTTTCAGTGAACATGCATGGCATATTCTCCAAGAACAAAATTTCACAAAGTCATCTAGTTACCCGAGTAAAAAAAGGCAATACATCAAAGGCCAAAGATTATTCCCTCCCCTTGAATCCCATGGGAAAAAATAACAGGGATGAGACAATAAAACGATGAAAAGACATGTTCAAACTAACAATAGAAGGGAAAAAATTATAAGCATTTTTTGATGGGAAACAAATTTACCAGACTTCACAACTAAAGCTAAGATTAACCAAAATCTATGAGGGCCCAACAAAACAAAACAACCAAAATAAAAATGAAAAGAAAGGGGGGAAGCAATGGAGGGATAAAGGTTTGGGGGGTGCTCAGATTAAGTTTGAGAATGAATATGTGAGTTGTCCTCAAAGACAGATCAGATTAACGAGATCAAAAGAGCATCATCATAGCACCCCCTCTTTCCACCCTCCTAAATACAAGAGATTGCAAACATAAAATACATAAGAGAGAGCATAGATCTATCGCAGAGAAATAGAGAGTAAATAAGAAGAGACAAGCTCTCTGGAGGTGGGGGAGGAGCAAGAAAAGAGAGAGAGAGAGAGAGAGAGAGAGAGAGAGGGACCATCATCCCACTTGAGGTCACCAATGCCGTCGCCGGTGGCAGTCCAAGAGGCCACATCATCATCGTCGATATATCAGTAAATGGAGAAACCCTAGAGAGACAACCAAACAAGGAAGGTCAACGGTTGACAAGAATGGGAGAGGCGATCGAGATCAAAGAGGGATTCGAGACAACATTTGTGGAGTCATTTGACTCCACGACAACCCGATCAAAAAAATCTCTCCCCGAATCCACATAAAGGTGACATTCCGAATCAAATGTCCGACCTGAACCCAAAAAAAAACCGATTTCCAATCAAGGTATCGGATCCCAATAATCCATTGACACCCTACTTACACATGATGGATTAGTCGTGTAAATAATCCACTCAACAAAGATCACCAACTGCAATCCTAATCTCCGTAGATGCAAATAATACCTCCAATTATTCAATAATTCAAGTGCGACCACTAAAGCCATCTCTCAGAAAATCCTGCAAACATAGTGGATATAGGCTTGTGTTTTACCTAAGACATTAAATCACCACAAAAAATTAAGACCTCCCTAATATTGTGGCATCTCTTACAAAATCATATTACATGAAACTACAACAGGAAACCAAATAAAATGATGATAAACCATGTTGCACAAGATAGACCCAAATGAAACTGATAAAAAATTGACTAAAACGCATCCAAAAAATGTGAGAAGAATTTTAATTGACTTCCGGCAGAAAACAAAACTTGACAGCAGAATCCCTGTTCTTGACAGGGCAACATCATTATTCACTAACCCCATCATTCTACTTCATAAATAATAGCACATAAACAAAAAAAAAATCTGCATTTTTAGTAAATGTTAAGGCCTCAGACATCCAAGGAAGGATTGTGAACAGCACAAACTCTCAAGCCCCGCGAAGGCGAAAGTTCTTAGGCGGCCACTGCGAATGTTTTGAGAAACAAGCCTTAAGGTTTGTCATCATCGGCCTGTGAGTACAATTTTTGGGTTGAAAGGAAGCCCCCTAGCACTGGCATATAAATATAGTTCACCTCCGGCATACAGGTAAGAGTAGTGCTGAGACAAATGACAAGCTCTGAAACTGACACTCTAAAATCTCAACAAATTAAACGACAAGAGACGACTAGTACACAGTTGGAAGTGTTGAATAAGCAGACATTTCGAATGAATTAACGTAAGTTCGTTGTTTGCTGCAGCAAAGATAAGCACAGAGAAGAAAATGCATTCGTACAGGGATACGCATGATTCGGGCTCGCGTCTACCAAAATCAACATATTACAGCCCTTTTAAAGGAGTTCAGACACATCTGAGGGGTCTTTACATAAACGCAATTGAGTCCATGATCAAAAACGGAAATCACAACAAACGCCGAATAATCAGATGCAGAAAACATGGGTTCGATCTGCGGAATCAGAGTTTGGTATAGAAGGTATCAGTCACGTTTGATCAGAAACACGGACCAATTAACATTCTCATCATCCTGCACACAGATCCTTCAACAATCTTAGAAGATTGCATTACACGGAAAAAAATAAACAAAGTGGAAAATCAAATCTCACGCACGATCTTATACTCTCCACAACATCAAAAAACAGCACAAGGCAAACGAACAGCATGCGAGAATCTTAACCAAAAAGGCGAAAAAGAATCAGCAAATCCCCTCATCAATAAAAGCGTATTACAATAATCACAAATAGAAGAACAAAATAACCCGGGTTGGACAGGGTTCTACACCGCGACGTCCAGGACCCCCTACCGCGACATACAGAAAGAGCTCCCGAACCACGATTCTCTCATCAGTAAAAGCAGACAGAGCAACCAACTAAGCCAAACAAAAAAGCAGATGCAGCTGCGGATTCCCAGAGCTTCCACGGCCACATGCAGTCAGAACAACCGAACCATGAAAGAACAGATCAGGTAAGAACAGGAAAAACATCACGACAAACACTTCAAGAAAAAAAAGAAGAAGAGGAGGAGGAGGACGAGGAAGAAGAAATCTCACCACCACGGAGGGAAGTACAAGAGAACTGCTCCGCAGCAGGAGAAATGGCCGCCGCTGGATGAGGGAACTCTGCAGGCCAGAGATAAAACCCTATCGCGCATGTCGATATTTATTTCTCATCGTGACAGAAATAAGGGGGCGTTTTAGTCATTAGGCGCGGGAGAGAGGGGGTTCCGATCGTAAGCATATCCCTGCCTGGATCCATTCGCTTTAGCCAATAGGGATACTACAACATTCTTTGTGGCGATGTTTTATTGGGTACGTCTGCTCGTAATGGCTCAGAAGATGTGTGCGCTTGCGATGTGATACATACAATATCCCATGGTAGTCAGGTTGGACACGACACGTGCGATGGCCAATGGTAACTGATGGCGTATCGTGGTGGGGCGCGTTGCGGTGCTGGCCGCCGGTATCCGAAGGTCGTGGTCTGGCGCAAAAGCAGAGCCGTCCGATCGGGTAGACCTTGTTCTCCGCCTCCAGGAGTCGGGACTCTTCGTCTATTACTTTTCAGAGTTTAGCTTAATTTTGGTTTGATTTCACAAAGCACTCAAATAAAAAACAAATAATATCAGAAAAAATAAACCTAACTAAATCGATGTCTTTTCAAAGCCTGTTACAGATCATCTGATAAATAAGCAAACTAATTATTTAATTTCCAGCTTACCCCAAGAATATAAAAGCTCGAGAGTCGCCTTTCTAAAAATTAGCATCAAAATAGCCTTTCAAGCCCTTCTAGTAAATTTGATTTAATTTAAAATTTAATTTCATATATTCTCTTCTCACATGTAAATATCAAAATTATCATCCTTAATGTCAAATAATATATATACTATTGTTATTCATCAAAAATTTTAAAAATATTATTAAATAGTAAAAATATCTCGAAGTATCACCTTCGAATCTCTCCCACATAAAATATAGGGTTATTTTCGTTATTAATGATATTTTTGAATTTTTGATTAATAATAAAAAATATATGATTATTGATAACTAGTTGATTTTAATATTTTATATGTAAATAAAGTATATATACAATTAATATTTTATGATTTCTAAATTTTAAGATTGAATGAAAACTTTAAAATACAGGTTCATCAAAAATAATCAGGACAATCACACTATCTTTGAATCTTCTGAGTGTGATTTAGAGCGTGTTTGGAAGGGCTTAAGGTTTTAGTCTTTTTTTTAAAAAGACGTAGGACAGAAATAGCATTTTTAAAATTACTTTTATATTTTTTTAAAAGTTAATTTTTTTGTTATTACATCTCTCTACAAAAAAAGTCACATTTCAAAAATCTTGAGATGACTATGGTGTATTTATTTGGATTTTTGAGGATGCAACTTCCCAAAAAAATTCACCCTCAAAGGTCAGACAAACGTGCCCTTAGTTGAAATTATATTATCTCTTCTTATTTTAAACATCTCTTCTTATTTTAAGCGGGTAGAAAATAATGCCTGAAAGTTATCACGAAAGTTTAATTTTTTTAAAAAATAAAAATCATGTTAAAAATGACTAAAAAATATAGACTCTCTGTTCTGCCCCACCATATAATATTTTTCATCCCATTTGGAGCACTTCATGTCAAATTACGGTCCAGGGGAATGGCTCTTAGTAAAATACACTTAACAAAAAAATGCAAAACATAAAAAACTAATAATACATTTCTAATCGAATATTTGTGGATGTAATTATTATAAAGGGAATCACATAACATAAAAAACTAAAAATACATTTCTAATCAAATATTTACGGATGTAATTATTATAAAGGGTTACTTTCTATCCTCCTTGTATGAAATAAAATGATCATAATTAAGTGACAAATATCAAATATGTCATCATTATCAACGAAAAGTTTTAAAATTACCACTAAATGAAGAAATATTTCCAACGTTTACATAAATGTTGAGGATATTTTTTTTATTTAGTGACATAATTGAAATGTTTGGAAAATAATGATGGTGCATATTATATTTGACAACTGAAGATGATGATTTTAAAATTTTTTCATATAAGGAGAATATATATGTATTAATAATTAACCCTATTATAAATTAAACACAATTATCAGCAATAAGTTCTGATTCTCAGCACCCTTTGAGTGTCTCTCTCACCCCCTCCCCCCCCGATACACACACCCACGCACGCAGATGCGAGTATACACGCACGCAAGCAAGCAAGGAAAATTGCAGGGTTGGCTGCTGAAGTGGGTGCGGCGGAGAGCCAGTGGCAACGATGAGCGATGGGGGATCCAAGAGGACGAAGAAGAGCAAGAAAAAGAAGAGGGGTGGGAGGAAGGCTTCCCCGGAGCAGGCGCTCGCCTCAAAGTGCGTCCACGACTGGGCCTTCTCCTCCGACCAGAGTTCTTACGGAGAGAACGACAATGGCGGCGGGTTCCTGCCGCCGCCCAGGGCGGCGGCGCCCCGGGAGCAGCGGGTGGTGTTTGAGCTCCACGCCCACTCCACCCGCAGCGACGGGTACCTTTCGCCCGCGGCCCTTGTGCAGCGCGCCCACCGGAACGGGGTGAGCCCACACATTTCCCCGTTCACAAGTTCTTATCATCCTAAGATTTCCTCTTTGCCGAGTGCCTCAACCGACTTCTTCTCCTTTGGGTCGTTTCTGTTGTCTAGTTTGGTTCGTGGCAAATTGTTCCCGGCCCCTTCCCCCTTGTTCTCTTCTTTTCTCTAATTGTTTATTTCTTCTATTGACTCTTAGAGGGATTTCCGTTCTATTTGGCTTCCTTTTTCATATCTTAGATATTTCATGGGCATGCGCACTGTAAAGACTTCTATTTGGCTTCCTTCTTCATAAATGTCCTAGATATTTCATGGGGATGTGCACTGTAAAGACTTCCCTTTAAGGCATTCGATATGATTGGTGTCTTGTTAGAGACACTTCAGGTTATCGAAAAATTTTAAGCTTAGCTAAATAGAAGTAAGTTTAGGCAACTAGAGCAAGCGATTATCTTGTGAGCAGACGAGTGGGTTTTGTGTGGGAAGCAGATTCGGGGGGAGCATCAATAATGTTACACGGCGACCTATGCGGGTGCCCCTTGGGGCTGACTGCACAGGGACGTCAGGGGCCGGGTGCCCCTTGGGGGGCCGTAGGGCCCGCGCCAGTGTTGGGTGACTCCGGAATATAATAAACAAAATAAACATAGTTTTATGCATAAGGACATATTTTTGTAGCAAAGCGAAAATATATATATAAAGTAAATCTTTACTCGCAGAGTCGGGAAGCAACTACCAGAGTTACTTTCAAGTGTCCACACTCTAAATCCAAGGACTCGTCACGCAGTTGGCACCTCGGTGCAAGGGATTGAGCCTTCTCTCTTACCTTCACACTCTTCTCACTTTCACTCTCCCTTTCTCACACTCATTATATGCACACACACGTACACAGTAAAAATATCTCACCCACACACCCACATATTTATGGTGGAAGGACATATATAAAGGGGAGAGTGAGAGATACTTAGAGGAGAAGATACGGGGGAGAGAGGGAGAGGATAAGGGAGAGAAGGGGGAGGGGGCACCGCATGGCGCTACGAGAGTACCGGCATGGTTTTTACAATGCTCTTCGGGGATCGTCCTAGAGACTGCAGCGAGCACGACCGCTGCACCACCCGCACGTGTACCCGTTGAGGAGTTGGCAGGATCACGTGGGCAGAGACATATAGAGGGTGGACACGCAGATGGCGCGAGGGTGGTCGCACAGCATCGGGCGAGCTCTCTCCCCTTACCGGCGAGAGATCGAGCGTCTCGACCACCGACGACCGCGACTTCTGCCGGAGTAAGGAAAGCCGCATCGACGAGCTGGCAGGCCGCTACTGAGTTCCCAGCTAGAGAGGTTCCCTCATGTCCACCGACGCCACAGTAGTCTCCAGAGCCCGTTTAGGCCGAGTGGGAGCCTTGGCCGCCTGGTCGGCGTGGGTCGCCTCTAGTTGGGCCTCCGGAACCACCACCTCCATCATCACTCATTCTGACTATTCTTATTGTGACCCCGGATGGAGAGCTGGTAGTGCTTTATGGATATATATAGTTGCTGTGAGTTATTTTATGTCTTATATACCGTTCATTTTAGTGGTATACTTTTATTTAACATTTTGCGCGTGTGTCTGTACATGCTTGCAACAAATCATGTGCATATTACACTAACATATTTATAAAATAGTGTTTTTAGTCTATTTTTGGGAACATGTTGAATGTACTCTTACTTCCTCATATTATGTAATTTTGTTTTGCATGTGAATGCAAATTTATTTTTTATATAGTGCGAATTTGTTTTGTAGATAACAATATGCGAATTTGTTTTGCATATTTGACATAAATTATGAATTTGCTCGAAGTCATTCTACAGTAATTAAATGATCTTATGTGAGTGGGAGATGGTAGTAGTTGTCTGACTCTACTTTCGATTTCACCATATAAGGAAGTTTAATATAATTAGTTTGGACTTCTGTTAGCAAATTGAGACGATGTGTAAATTGACGTCGTTTGATATTTATGTAGCGGTTGATAGCTATGGCCGCCAAGCATGTTATTGCGGATCTCACTAGGGGTGAAAAATTAAACGACACAAACTATGATATGTGGCACCGTAAGATCCAATATCTCCTAGATGAGCAAGGGTTGCTCGGCCATCTTACTGTTACCATGTTACCGCCCGAAGAGGGCAACACCGCCCAACATCGCCAAGATCAAGAAACCTATAAGACTTCGTTTAAGAGAGATCACTATGCTTAGCGCGATGGAGGACGATCTCATTGGCGAGTTTGAGGGTTTTAGTACTATTAAGAAAATGTGGGACCAGTTAAGATTTACCTTTGGGGGGGGCGTCTGTGACCCGGTTGAGGACTCTTGTTTTAAAATTTGAAACCTACCGGAAGGACTCGCGCCACACGATGACTGAGCACCTGAGAGTTATGGCTCATATGATTCGTGATTTGAAGGCGGCGGGCATGATCTCACAGACGAGCAACAGGTGCAGGCTGTGATTAGATCTCTGTCTGACTCGTGGTTCCAAATGAAACAAATTCTAACACATAATGAGAATATCAAGGATTTTTCGGATATTTCTCGTCATGTAGAGTTAGAAGCTGAGCGCTCTGTATCACGCCACTGCTAATGTTGGTCAGAGTAATCGCCGATGTGGCAGGAAGGGACCACAGATAAATTGCAAGGGCGAGATGCTGCACCGGGCCCCAAAGAAAATCAGTCTTTTAAGCACCACCGTGGAAGACGTGGCAGGAAGAAAAAGAAAGACAAAAGCCATATAAGATGCTTTAACTGCAGGAAGAGAGGCCACTTCGCTCATGAGTGTTTTGAGCCGAAGAAGGTAATTAATATACCTAGCTCTCCATATGTTTATGTTTGTACACATGTTTTAACTGCTCGTCCTAATTCTGTGTGGATTGTGGATTCAGGAGCAACCAAACATATAACCATAGATCGAGCTGGCTTCGTGGAATACCATAGGATCCCCGTAGGCAGGCAAAGAGTTTTTATGGGTAATAGAACCAGCGAAGAAGTCTTGAGAGTCGGTTCGTACCAACTCCGTTTTTCGAATGGACGTACGCTGATTCTGTATAATGTGCTCTATGCGTCTGGGATCCATTATAATCTCCTGTCAGTTTGTAGCTTGTTATTTTTAGGCTTTTGTTTGACCTTTTCCAGCAGTAGTGTAAATATTGTTTTGGACAATATTGTGTATGGAAATGGTAAGATGAATGATGGTTTCTTTATATTGGATCTTGCTATAGACAATGTCTCTTATTCTTCTTCTCTTTCAATATGTGTGTTTAATAACAAAGACTTAGATTCTGTGACATGGCATGCTCGTTTAGGCCACATAGGGCAAGATAGAATGGCTAGATTAATTCGAGAAGGCCTTTTGGAGTCACTCACTAAGGTCAACTTACCGATATGTGAGCCGTGTCTTGCTGGGAAAGCATGTCGGAGGCCTTTTGGAAAGGTTATAAGGGCATCAACACTTTTGGAGTTAGTCTACTCCGATATCTGCGGACCAATGAGTGTGAGGGCACGACACGGTTATACCTATTTTCTCACATTCATAGATGACTATTCGCGATACGGATATATTTATTTGATCGCTCATCACTATGAAGCGCTGGATTGTTTTAAGCACTTTTTAGCCGAGGTTGAGAATCAAAAGGAGAAGACTATTAAAGCTCTTCGAACAGATCGTGGACGCGAATATTTGTCGGATCAGTTCCGAACATTGTGTGAAGAAAAAGGTATTCGGCGGCAACTCACTATTCCTTACACGCCACAACAAAATGGTGTTGCTGAGCGAAGGAATAGAACGTTGCTAGATATGGTTCGATCAACAATGGCGTAGGCGAACCTTCCTATCTCCTTTTGGGGAGATGCTTTGTTAACTGCTGCCTATATCTTGAACCGTGTGCCTTCACAGTCAGTTCTTTCCACCCCATATGAGTTGTGGCATGGTCACAAGTCTAATTTAGATAATTTGCGGCCATGGGGGTCAGCGGGATATGTCCATGACATGTCAAATAAGTTTGAGAAACTTGGTCCCAGAGTTCAAAAGCTTATCTTCATTAGATATCCATAGAGCTCTGTGGGTTATGTCATCTATGGACATCGTCCAGAAGGAGGACTGACAGAGCGAGAGGTCCGAGATGTTATTTTCTTAGAAAAAGAATTTCCTAGCATTGGCGACAGTGGAAAGAGTCTTGATCTCCATGAGTTGGAAAAACCATCTGATCTCCCACCATCACCCAACACAGGGAGGGAATACATTCCCAAACCTGTGTCTGCTAAAAATAGTGGGGATGATCAACCTAGTGGGAGTGCACCAATAGAACCACTAGAACATCAAGACTCATTACATCGCAGCAAGCGTGGGCTAGTCCCCCGTCGTTTTTTCAAAATTGAAGACGAGGCAGTTATTTGTGAGCCCATAGATGATGAAGAGCCCAGATCTATTCATGAAGCTCTTGCATCCTTATCTAGGAAGGAGTGGAAAGCTGTTATACAAGATGAAATTAAGTCTATGGCGCAGAATGAAGTCTGGGAGTTGGTGGAACTCTCGCTTGGACGCAAAGCTGTTGGAAATAAGTGGATTTTCAAGCTTAAGCGCAAGGTTGATGGGGGTATAGATAAATATAAAGCACGATTGGTGGCGAAGAGTTATACCCAAAAGGAGGGTATAGACTATGATGAAACATTCTCACCAGTCGTGAGATTTTCATCCATTCACCTGGTTCTGGCTATTGTCGCGCATCTTGATTTGGAGTTGTTCCAAATGGATGTAAAGACTGCATTTCTCAATGGAGAACTAGACGAGGAGATTTATATGTTCTAGCCAGAAGATTTTGAGGTTAAAGGTGAAGAGTAAAAAGTTTGCTGCCTCAAATGCTCGATATATAGTTTGAAACAGTCTAGACAGTGGTATTTAAAATTTTATAAGGTAATCCTCTCATATGATTTCGAGATGATTGAAGAGGACCACTGTGTGTACGTCAAGCGAGTGGGAGAGAGCTTCCTCAGTTTTTAGTTATATGTTGATGACATTTTGGTAGCCGAAAATAATATGGAGTTAATCAATGCTATCAAGGGATGGCTATCTTCTGTCTTTGAGATGAAAGATATGGGTGAAGCGAGCTATGTGCTCGGCGTGAAAATTGTCTGAAATCGCTCGGAAATGTCATTGAGTTTGTCTCAAGAAACCTACATTAATAAAATCCTGGAGCGTTTTCAAATGTACAATTCTAAACCCATTGATACTCCACTTGAAAAATGATGTGTCCTGAGTGCTAGCCAATGCCTCAAGAATGAAGAAGAAAAGAGAGAAATGTCTAGAGTACCTTATGCCGCTACGATTGGAAGTCATATGTATGCCATGTTGTGTACTCGGCTGGACATTAGCTTCGCAGTGGGTATGGTTAGCCGTTATCAGAGTAACTCCGGTCCCGCGCACTGGAAGGAAGTTAAACGAATTTTTCGTTACTTGCGAGGGACATCAGACTATGTCTTACGTTACCGTGGAGGTGACCTAAAGCTAGTGGGATATAGTGACGCGGATTGGGCTGGTGACCGAGATGAGCGCAAGTCCACTTCAGACTTCGTGTTCCTGTTAGCTGGTGGAGCAATCTCGTGGTGTAGCAAGAAGCAGCCTTGCATTGTCCTATCCACTATGGAGGCGGAATATGTGGCTTATTCTGCAGCGAGCCAAGAAGCAGTGTGGTTGCGGAATTTGATGCATCGCTTGGTGCTTCCACCTCATGGAGATGAGGGTGTACTGCTATATATAGATAGCACTTCCGTGCTTTCTCCAAAGATCATAAATATCACGGCAGAACGAAGCACATTGATATTCGTTACCACTACATAAGAGATTTGCTTGTAAAAGGGTTAGTGGTGCTGTGACAGATTAGTTCTAGTCGTATGGTAGTTGATTCACTAACGAAACAAATAGTCAGAGAAAGTTTTGTTGGCCATTGTAAGTCTATGGACCTTTTTAAATTGTAATTGTTATAATTTTTCGACATCATTAAAGTTTGCTCATTATGTTATGTGCATTATGGGAATGCTTTACACATCGTCAGAGTGTCACCAGGTTTAGAATCGACCCGCCCACACGGGTGATTCGCCTTTGGCGCTTATCGAAAGCGACAAAGATGAGGCATCTGATATTCCTAGCATCCTGGAGGTCGGGGAGTAAGGGGAATATCTCGAACGAATTATGTATGCCACCTTAGCTGAGGATTAAGATGAGATCTGATGCAGATCATGGAGCCTGTAAATTCCGGATACGTGAATCGCAAGAAGGCGCTGAGTAGGAGCTATTGGTTTGCGAGACTCTGTTTAGCTGCGTAAGTCGCAACTAGACTTGTACCTGTGCAGTGTTTAATAATCATATTTTATTAGTGACACGTCTATGAAAATGGAAGAACACCGCGGCATGCGTATCATACCGCATGTGTAATATGTGACCGCATATGAGAATGATGAATGGATCCCTCTTCATCATTGTGTGAGCTCATGAATCACAATTGTGTGATTCCTATTGTATCCCCAGTGATCTGCAACGCTGTGTCATGAAAAGAACGCTTGATGTCGCTACTTTAGTATGTCACTTAGGGCGATGATTAATACCGTCCAGCGGAACATGTCTAGGAAAGCGGTCAAGACAAATTGGATTGACATAAGCAGCATAGGGAAGATATTTTATATTTCGCCATGCTTAATTGCTCATATCCCGGGAGCTTTATTGTCTGTGTGGTGATAAAGTCATGGGCACTTAGCATTTGGGGGTTTGACACTGCCTGTTTTTTAGAGATCCGGAGTGTCAAATCAGGTAAATATTAAATGTCTGAGACACACACCGAGATGTTCTGTGTGCTCTGTTAGTTAGGTGACAACTTAACGGACCACCCTTCTGCTGTTCGAAGAATCTCGCAGAGGTCGCACACTCTATTTCATGTATAACCGTTGAGCTTGGATGCCTTCAGTATGTCTGAATCTGCACTGTCGGCCCTAAGGTGCAAGTGGGAGCTTGTTACGCGGCGACCTATGCGGGTGCCCCTTGGGGCCGACCGCGCAGGGACGCCAGGGACCGGGTGCCCCTTGGGGGGCCGTAGGGCCCGCGCCACGTGGCGCCATGCGGTGCCCCTCCCCCTTCTCTCCCTTATCCTCTCCCTCTCTCTCCCGTATCTTCTCCTCTAAGTATCTCTCACTCTCCCCTTTATATATGCCCTTACACCGTAAATACGTGGGTGTGTGGGTGAGATATTTTTACTGTGTGCGTGTGTGTGCATACAATGAGTGTGAGAAAGGGAGAGTGAAAGTGAGAAGAGTGTGAGGGTAAGAGAGAAGGAAGAAAGCTCAGTCCCTTGCATCGAGGTGCCAACTGCGTGGTGGCGCCAACTCCGGAGGAACGTCTCTCGAGTCCTTGGATTTAGAGTGTGGACACCTGGAAGTAACTCTAGTAGCTGCTTCCCGACTCCGTGAGTAAAGATTTGCTTTATACATATATTTCCACTGTGCTGCAAAGATATATCCTTATGCATAAAACTATGTTTATTTTGTTTATTATATTCCGGGGTCACCCAACAAATAAGAAGAAGGTGAGCTGTGTTGTGTCAATGTGAGACATTGTCAAGAGACTTTCGTGCTGTGGGTGCTAGCTTTTGAGGGTCTAAGTAGTTTCTTTATGAGTGGTTATGACCCCAAAAAGTAAGGAGAGAGAGGGGGAAGGAAAATGTGAATCTTATTGGAAGATAAATTTTGAACAATTTTTTTTATTGTCTGTTCGACTTGATGAAAATGAGGACCGCTGCTAAAAATTTTGTTTACCTGTCTACAAAACAGTATACCAGATGATATTTCCTCTACTATGTAGGGGCTCATTTTTTTCATGTTTCTACTTTTGCTGATTAAGCACAGACATTTTGTTCCATTTTAAAAAACGCATCTGTTGCAAAATACATGCTTCTATCTGTATCATATTGCCACAATCTGACATATGTTTAGCATTTATATGTATTGTGACTGAAATTTGTACTTCTGCTTACATGTCATTACTCAGTAAAATATATATGTGTCACTGCATTTGGAAGGACCTTTGTTTTTTATCATTGCTGGCAAATGAGAAATTTATTTCTTCTTAAAACTTTTACACCATGTGCATGTATTTCCTTCTTGACCCTTGTAGAGGTGGAAAAATGGTTCCTAGCCCTCGTATCACACTTTTCTATTTGTTTGTTGGGGAAGACCGCCCAGCACTAGTGTAGTGGGACCTAGGGTCAGGATTAGTCCCACATCAGATGTTGAGAAAGCAACCAAGTGCTTATAAGGCAGGTCTTCACCTCTTAACCCAAGAGGGCCCTTTTACAAGGATAAAAACCCACCTCCGCTCTGGGGATAATATCTCTTGGGAGCACCAAAAAGGTTTATCTCGCATCTACACAGTGGCGCCGTCTGTGGGAACCCTGAGCTCGCACTCGCTTGCCTTCTCAAGGGGGGCTAATGTAGTGGGACCTAGGGTCACAGGATTAGTCCCACATCAAATGTTGAGAAAGCAACCAAGTGTTTATAAGGCAGGTCTTCACCTCTTAACTCAAGAGGGCCCTTTTACAAGGACAAAACCTCACCACCGCTCTGGGGACAATACCTCTTGGGGGCACCAAAAAGATTTATCTCGCATCTACAACCCTCATTAGAATTCAGGCCCTCATTAGAATTCAGGATGTTGTCAAAGACACGGATTTTGCTTTCTTTTCTATTATCTATTCGTTAATCCACTTCACAATAAATATAGTATGTCATAGCTTTACGAGGTTGGTGAATGCATGGAAAAGTCATGTCTCAGGTGTCCTTTTGGAACCTTAGCAAAGTCTCAGAGGAAAGAGTGTGTGGAAGAAGATTTGAAGGCTATAAACAAATTCATGTCTGGAATCACAGTTTGAACCTCGATGTTGTTCTTCCTTTGCCTTCTTTCTGAGAATTGGTGGGAGTATGTCACATAAGAGGACAAGAGATAAACTAAGAGATTGCAATCCTGATGGCATTAAACTAAGTGAGATATCAGACAACTCTCTTAAGAGTTCACAATCAATCAGAGGCCACAACCAAATCTGGATTTAGAAAATGGAAACCTAATAAAAGATCCATAAAATAACCCATGTGGCAAGGAGTGGCTGCCCTTTGACTGTTGTATGGTTGTAGCTCAGTTTCTATGTATCAGCTACTCCAGAAACTCCTATGTATCAGTTTCTATGTCTTCATTGATCCTTATAAAGTATCCTCTCCTTTGCTTCCAACTGTGGGGAGGGGGTGGCCCAATTTGCTCATGACTTGGTGAGTTGGGGTTGTACACCAAGTTCTTGAGTTAATATCCACCCATCAAAGCCATGTGCATGTCAGACGTGACATGAAACACCATGCATAGCATCCGTTTGCAATATCTTGCCAATGATTACAACTTATCATTCTGTTTGTGTTTTTCTTCATTCCTAGGGATTTCGCTGAAGGGCCATTTATGCCACAAATTTTGTGCCACTATTTTGCTTAATCTTTCCACCTTTTTCTTGGATATGATGTCAGAATAAACTCACGACTCAACATCTTGTCTGTGGACAAAATTTTCTCCTGATGCATTCAGATATGCATGAATAATAACCCTGCATAGATCAATGGTCAATCTCTGTCTTTTGTTTGTTTTAGTTCTGGATGTAGAAACTGTGTGGAACATGATGAGCTAGCTGCTGTGCACTACAGGTAAAAGTACTTGCTCTAACAGACCACGACACTATGGATGGAGTACCCGAAGCTGCGGAAGTGGCAAGAAAATTAGGCATCAGAATAATACCTGGGGTTGAAATAAGTGCAGTCTTTTCTCCCAGGTATCCTTTTTATGGCTTACGCTAATATATTACAGTGCATTTACATTTTTCACTGCCTGTAAGTTACCATATCAATTCAAATTTCAGCAAATAGAATTTTAACATGAGGTGTGGTCGTGATATCTAAGGGTGCTATCTGGAAGATGGGCTTCATCTTTCTCTTGGCTTTTCCTTTGATTGGGTTCTCATTTAAAACAACCAGTATGAGGCACATGTCTGGTCAGACCATATTTTCATGTTACGATTGCAGCATGAGCAGCTCTAAGCATGGCCTTCATATTCCATAATAGTATGTTTGTCTCCAATAATTGTTGTATTAGGGTAGAATCGTACACTTCATCTTACCTCCTTGCCCTTTATTGTATCCATTTTCCCACCATATACCTTTCCTTTCACTGCTGCTGAGTGTTGACAAATGCCTACTCTTCTTTCTGGCATTGTCTTGTTTTCACTATATTTTTTATTATTAAAGAGTTCAGGTTGAGTGCTATCACTTACTTCAGTCTTGCACAGCTTCTAGGTGGAAGCACTTTTAGGTTTCCACAGGCTTCACCCAATTACTTGATGGTAGTACACTAATACTTGGAAGCCATTAGTAGTTGTTTGAGTTGTTTTTCTGGCATTGAAGTTCCAACCAAAAGCTCCAACTTGGAACTTCGTGAATTGGCATAAAAATGGGTTGATGTGGTAACCAAGAGTGGTTTTCCACTAAAAGTTTAGTCATACAAGCCCTTAGTTTCATCTTCTTTTGGAACATTTCATGTTCAATTTTTTTCTTGTCAGTAATCTTATGCTGTGAACTTACTGTTGCCATCTGCAAAATGCACGTGAAAGGGGAGGAAGTGAATATGAGGAGCCCGTTCACCTTTTAGCATATTACAGCAGTTGTGGACCCTCAAGACGTGAGGAACTGGAGAACAATTTGGCCAGTATTCGGGATGGCCGTTACCTTCGTGCAAAGAACATGTTATTGAAGCTAAAGGAACTAAAAATGCCACTCAATTGGGAACATATTACTAAGATAGCTGGGAATGGTGTGGCACCAGGGAGGGTACATGTTGCTCGTGCCATGGTTGAAGCTGGATATGTGGAGAATCTGAAGCAAGCTTTTGGCCGATATCTTTATGATGGTGGACCTGCTTATGCAACGTAAGAATGTAAAGGTGTTCAAAAATGCCAGTAATGATTTCCCTTTTATATCCTTCTTTGTTGTTTGAACAAATTCTTTTGTGTAATGGAACTATTTGCTGCTTGTGTGCAGTGGGAGCGAGCTACTTGCAGAAGAAGCAGTACGGTTGATCTGCCGCACTGGTGGTGTAGCGGCTTTGGCTCATCCATGGGCATTGAAGAACCCTATTCCTATTATCAGGAGCCTGAAAGATGCTGGTATTCATGCCATGGAGGTTTACAGAGGTGATGGAAAGATGGCAGGTATTTACTTCCATCTAATCCGCAACACCTCCTTTTCCTGGCCTCACATGGGAAAAAGAGAAAAGAAAAGATCCAAGAAATGTTTCTTCCTATTGGCATTTATGTCTCCATTTCTACATCCACATCTGCTTGCTTTTAATGCACAACAGTATCTCCCCCTATTTGTACCCCTCGTGCTAAAACTTTCAAGTTTCTCTTATTAGCAGATGCCTTTTTTTCTTTGGCAGTGTTCAGCGACTTAGCAGATGCTCATGGGCTATTGAAGATTGGGGGATCAGATTATCATGGAACACGCAGTGGGGATGAATCCGATCTTGGCGCCGTCAATCTTCCTGTTGTAGCTGTGCATGAGTTCCTAAAATTTGCTCGCCCTGTTTGGCTCAATGCTATTAAAGATGTTCTTACAACTTTTGCTGAAGAACCATCGTATACAAATCTTGAAAGAGTTTTGAAATATTGTAAAGTAAAAAGCGACGCAGAGGGAGTATCTATCAGGGGCAGAGATATTGTTGATCTCTATGTGGCTTCGTGGCTATCTAATGAAGAAAGGCAATGCATTGTAGTTGAGGACCTCACGGTGAAGCTTTCAAGCATTGTTATTAACAAATCTCTTGAGGTTCCTGTACTGAGTAGATAAGCTCGATGGGGATCTCTCAGCTTCTAATGGTAGTTCCTTTGTACGAGGTGTGACAATTTTTCCTAATAGTGCTGAAATCGAGTCTATTGAATACTGGAGTGACCCTACAGCTTGGCTCATCAACAAGCGGTGCATTTAAAATCCCTTCGCTCACCTGAATGTTGTTATCAGAGAGGTTATTTGTTTGTCGCATCCATTGATCCTTAATTAGAATCGAGCAAGCAAAATGAGAGGTACTCAAGTTGCTTGAAACAATGCCAGCTCTAAAGACACATGTAATTGATTCAAAAGAGTGATAACATTTTTTTGTCTCAACCCTCTAAACCAGAAAGGGATCTTGTAAAACCATTTCGAGCTTTTAACAGGGATCTCCTTAATAATCAAGTATATGCGAAAGATCCTTGATAATTTCGTATGTGTTTTAAAGTCTTCGCGATCCATTTTGTGCGAAGGAATGCGATATAGTAGTTCAAGTGTGAAACAAACCAATTGTCTAGGATGCCCCTTTAAAATGATATATAAGGCCTTTTCTTATACATAATGTATGAATAACTCCTTGTTTATCAAAGAAACAAGAAGGCTGGTCACTCCTCATTCGGTTAAAATTGATCTTTATAATTCCACCCACAGAATCTTGCCTATATGTATGTATTATGCCCATCAAAGTGTGAACAGTTGAGAGGAGACACAAAAGTAGCAGTATTGAGTCTTCTGACCTGACATTCCATAGGGTGGTTCACATGGTGTTCTCCAACAAGGCAAAGTGAGAAGAACCCACAGCGGGGAGGGGGGGGGGGAAAGAGCAAAGGTAGCGTAGGGCCCACACACCACCCCATGCCCTCCATTGCAAACCCCTTTCATTATTGCTACTTTTCTTTTAATCAACTCCCCCACCCTCCATGTCTTTAATGAGTGCCACTCCTTTTGTTCATGACCCATGTAAGCTAATCAATAGGTAATGCAAACTAAGCAACATCTTAGGGTAACAAGGACGTCTGATTATAAGAAAGGTTATGATAGAATTGGGAGGTGTCATCTCTGCCTTCTTAAGGTGCCGTTGGTTCTGCCAACAGGAGGAATCAGATTCTGGCCAAGTTGTCCCAAATGGGGTAAAAAAAAAAGAGTCTGCATATCTTAGATAAATCAAAACAGACGGCTTCAAAGGGTTTCTTTCATCTATGCTTTTAGAATCCTGACGAATTGATGTCCATTTTTTTACTTTTCTACCATGAATTCCTTTGTATACTGCCACGCATTGAGTAAACTAGTAACCAGTTGACACAAGTCTCTACCAGTTAGTTAAATGCAGTTTGAGATAATCTAGCCCTACAATCAACTTAATGTATTCATATTAGCCAAAACTGCCTTCTCGTTGCAATGGACCGTGTTACATGATGAATTAGACACACTAATGTTTGTATGAGTGTAACTAATTAGGGAGTAAGAATTGCATTCATGTAAAAGAAAAATGATGAGATCAGGATTGACATGGTCTGATGAAATTGTACTCGTAGGTGCTAAAATGGGAGCCAAGTAGTTCACTTCTCATTGATCTACTTGATGTGGGACGAAGTGAAGCCATCTTTCAGCTTCGATCAACCTTTTTGATGGTCTACTCTCTTTTTCCTACTCTTTTTACAAAATAGTGCGTCTTTCACTATAGCCTTTTAAATTGGAACCAACACTTGTCAGATCATGCTACATTTAACAAATCCTTTGGAAAACATGGATGAATAATTAAACTAGCAATCCTTCTATTATTAAATTGGTGTGCAAATAGTTTATATATGCAGACCAGATGGGAGAAGGGAAATATATATATATATATATATATATATATATATATATAGGGGGGGAGGGGAATTAAATATAATGTGAAAATTCTGTAATAAATAAATTACAGCCTGTACTTCTAAAAAGGCGTTACATACATAGAATCGTACTAACTGCACCTCACCCTCCCATAGGTGCATGATAAGAGATGATTTGAAATTTCTTTAATAAACAAATTACAACCGATACTTCTAAAAGACATAACATGCATAGAATCATGATTGCTGCACCCCATGCTCTCAGTGGTCCTGGACCAATGGGATGGGGAAAAAGTGGGTGGAGTGGATCCCACTTCAGAAAAAAAAAATTATTTTCTTGACGTGAAATCCAAGCCATATGATCATTCTCACCTCAATTTTTCTCATCTCATCAATCCAGTTAATTTTTGTTGACATAAAGTCCATGTTGCCCCCTAATTGGACTAATGAGAGGATGAAAGTCACACTTAAAAGTGTACAAGAAGTGTAACTTAACATGCATGTATCCATTAAATTGACTTGTATTTAACTTGTAGAAAATATACAGACTCAGTCCAAAGAAGTGCAGTAATTCCAAAATAATTTGAACTAGTCCAAGTCTAATCAATTCTTGCCTCTTTCACTCGGTATCGACTGTGCTGTGTATTAGATATCGTAAAATCCATTGGAATTGAAGCCTATACCTGACAAATGACAAGTGACACCACATTTGGCATTTCCTTTGAAAATAAATAAATAAAATAAGATTTTTTACGTAAATGCCATTGTTACAGGTTAAATTACATATATGACATTTTTGAAAAAGTATGATCAAGCATATATATCACTGTTATTTTAAAAAAACTTGCAATATATCATATATGCCATGTCTGATGGCATATTTATATTTTTTCAAAATAACTACGATATACGTGTTTAACTAAATTTATATACAAAAAAAATCAATAAAACAATACTTGTACTTCTTTGAAGCTAATGTGCAAATGAAATCACGTAGTCTAAATGGGAGAAGAAGAATATTTTTTTTGGAGAATGAATGAAACATAATTTCAAAAAAAAATACAATATATGAAATGAGATCTCTACTTTTGAAAAAAAAAGTGACATGAATACATCTAGCCTGGATAACCTTTAATCAAATTAACGCGCGAGGAACGGGCATCGGCACTGCATCGCCCCGCTGTCGTCGTGGGCTCTCTCCTCAACTATGTCTCCTGCAGGCAGCACTCTATCTAGGTTTCAGAGCACGTCGCCGATGACGGGCTGGTCGGCGCCGTACTTGACGGTCGTCTCCCCGAACATCTGGAGAGAGTTGGGGTTGATGGTGCCCCAGAGCCCGGGGTCGACAATTTGCTCCAGCCAGCGCCGATAAGAATAAACAAAGAGATACGGAGGCGGAGCAACAACAGTTGTGCTCTTTCCTGTCAGGCTTGTCAGATGACATAGCCTTGGACTGCCTCGGCCGGGTACCCTATAGGTTCCACTCTGGCCTCCGCTGCGTCTGCCACCTTGCCTTTCTTCTACGACCAACGGCGGAAGTCAAGCACAGGGGAAGGCGGCGACGATGAGGGGGTCATCCAGTGGGAGGAGTCGGTGAGGCAGGTGCCTTCGAAGCGGGAGACGTGTTTTCCATGATCTTGTTCTTCCTCGTATTCCAAACAAATCTATCGATAATTGAAAAAAATGCGATATTTTTGTCAAACGGACAGAGACTAATTTTCATTAATTTTAAAAGTTAAATTAAAAATCAACGTATCATATTTTTTTAAGAGAGAAATAACTTTCAAGAAAAAAATGCTCCAAACACCCTATAAACTTTCCAGTATAATAATTACGGCTTTTTAAGTTCAACAGCGAGAAAAGGGAGAGGTGGGGGGAAACGATGGCGTATAACAGGCAAAGAAGGGGGCTGCCAGTTACTCGTTCAGAATCTAGGTTAAAAGTTTTCTTATATAATATATCTTATACGCAATATATTGAAAACGCTAATTCCAGAGAGAGAGAGAGAGAGAGAACAGAATTCCCCCCTCAACTTGGTTAGCCTCTTCCAAATTGGCTATATACAAGTTGTACAGTAGCGTTTAGATCAAAGACCTAGTTTTTCCATGCTTAAATTTGCATGGGGCAAAACTTAATTTCTTAGATGGAGCAGGCATGGGATTTTCGTTTTTGCCTCGTTGTTGAGTGGATCGTAACAAATATCTACACATGATTTGTTAGACGAATGGTAATACTCGCTGTAACACCAGATCTTGTAGTTTTTTTTTACTTTTTTTACCCCTCTCTCTCTCCCATGTCACATTGGACCCATACAGATCGATCAACAACGTGAAAGTTAATTTACGGCCTTGCTGTGAACCCTAAATTTGCAGCACGAATTGTTCAAATTTTAGTTTAAGGTTAAGTTCATCTCATTGATTTCGACCGAAGATCAAACTGTTCAAATGTTTGTTCGATGTTGACCTCAACTCATCCATTCAGACCAAAATGACAAGTGAAATGGGAAAAAGAACATCATATATACCCTAACATTTTTGGATTTATATATAAGGATTTTTATATAAAAATTATTGTTAGAGATAAATTTGTAAAAAAAATTCTAAAAATATATTAGTAAACATATCAACGAGTTAATTTAAATAATACGTAAATGTCATTTAAACGTAATTTTTATAAGTGATATATTTATAAATAAATATGATATTTTTATACAAATCAAATTTACACAGTGATATACACGTTAATACATTTGTAAGAATAATTTTTTTACAAATCTTCGTTTAACAATGATTTTTGTATAAAAACTTATATATATATATATATATATATATATATATATATATATATATATATATATATATATGGCGGCGATCAAATGATGTCGGCACCACCTGATGTCGTCGCCTCCCCCTCCTCTCATCCACCCTCCCCCTATATGGGAGGGGGGGGCATCAAGTGGTGTCGACACCATTTGATCGCCGCCCTATATATATATATATATATGAATGAACAAACATATCTTTTTACTTTTTAGCTGATCTTCAACTTCCTTGCCATCTAACTCCCTTGTTTATCCTTCCCCTCGTAGTTGGCTCCCACCTAAACATTCTCCTTATTTTGTAGGAATCCTAAGCATCTGGAGTATACCTTTATTAGGCTTTAGAAACAGGAAGAAGCCGCGCCGTCTGAACATATATAGTTTAGACCCCTTAACACACACACACACACACACACACACCGCCTCCCCCTCCACCAGCTGCCAAAATATTCCTTAGCATCCAAGCTTTCCAACTAATTAGTAGTTTATGTGGTCTTGATACTATATACATCTCACTTCGGATTCTTATAGAATCTGACTTTTCTTCACATAACAATTAGACCCCAGTTATATTTATACCACGCATAGACCATTGCAAGAAATGCATTTTTCTCGTGTGCTTTATTCAGTTAATGGGCACAAAAAGATGGCCCCTATCACAATTCATCTCCTCGACAGAGCTTAACGAATCCCCAATTGAAAGGTGAAGTGATAAATATGTCTCATATTAGAGATGGTTAGAACTTGGTGAGCTAACCTTGTTGTGCGGAAGCCTAAACAATGACCATGGCGCATATTCATACAAGCACACACAGACACACTAAGAAGGCATAGATTTTACATGGTTTGGAGACGACAAGTCTTCTTACTCCACGTGACTGAGTCATAAAGAGATTCAATATACATATAATGCAGAGAGAATACACTGACTTCACTCCACAGAACACACAATATGAGAGTCACCCACACCTCCAGAAGAAGTCCCAAGAAAAGAGTTATCTAAGGAAGTCTGGAGACGCTAACGCCCTTCTCTCTTTTTCTTTCTCCTCTCCTTCTATTGCTCTGTTGCTCTGGTGCGTCGGATACCCTTTCTCTACTTCTTCAGATATCTCTCTCTCTCTCTCCTACTGTTGAGTTTCTAATCACAATCTTGGTCATAAATAACAATCAACCTTAGAGCTTTTCCTCTTTCACAAGAAAAATCTCATGAGCACCTTCGATCACAAAATCGAGACACTTTTCCAACAAATCTTCTGAAAGCATATTTTTTGATTGTTAAAAACATCGGTCATATAGGTACTGGAGAATATTTTGGGCAATATTTAAACATAAACGTAGAGAAACCACAGTAAAGTCAATGGATATATCTGTGTACCCTTGACTGCTGTATGCAAGAGGCATACATACATATATATATATATACAGTATGTGAGTACATTATACATCATACCTAGCAACCGCAATTGTATGATTTTGGTATTGACAGGGGGCGTATGTAAGCAGAGACAAGGCTACAACCAGTACCGCCATGAATCATTTGAGATCATGAACAATTGATGTGCGCAATGAGCATGCTTTATTTTATATGGTTTCGTAGAATATTTCCTCCGGTTCTTTATTTGGGGACTGTTGAAAAGCCGAGGCCTACAAAGAGGCTCTTCCCCGTGATCGACATCAAAAAAAGAACAGAAAGAGAGAGAGAGAGAGAGAGAGAGAGAGAGAGGAAGGAAAAGGAGCAGATAGAAAATGGTGGAGAAAGCTGGCAAGGTCCTCCCTTTTTAAGACTTAACAAACCTCACCCTCTGAGAAGTGAGAACCATACAACAACCAACAAGTAGAGAAGATAGCAGCAGATTGAATAAGAGTTCAAGCTGTGAGTGACCACAGAGAACTAGAGAGAGAGAAAGAAGAAGATAGGAAATGGGAGGAGGAGGAGAAGAAAGCTGGCAAGGTCCTCTCTTGTAAACAAGCATACCTCCTACTCCCAAAACCATACAGTAAAAACAAGTATAGAAGGAAGCAGGACTTAGAAAGCCCCCCCTCCCTCCCTCCGCGCACACACACACACACACACACACACACACACACACACACACACACAGGTGCCATAGTGCCATGAAAGGAAGAGGAGGGAGCGGAGGAGGACCTCCGGCGGACCTATTGGTCTGCTTCCCCGCCCGAGCACACCTCGCCCTGATGCCTAAGCCCATCTGCAGTCCCTCGCGCTCCACGGACGGCCCCAAGCGTCACGCCTCCCGCTCCGCCACCCGCGGCCAGGCCAGCCCCCTCTTCAGGACCAAGGTAAGGAACGCCGCCGCCGCCGCCGAGGTGATCTCCGAGCCCACCTCCCCCAAGGTCACCTGCGCCGGTCAGATCAAGGTGTCCCGCCCTAAGGCCAAGCCCCCGGCCGCCTCCACCGCAGCGGGCACTAAGAGCAGCTGGCTGGCGGTCATGGAGGAGATGGAGGAGCTGCGCCGCCGGCAGCGGCGGAGGAGGGGCCACTGGCTGGACGCCCTGGGGCTCAAGCGGGACGCCATGCACCTCCTCCACGCCCTCCGGGGGCTCCGCCTCCACATGAGGTGCTTCGGGTTCCGCGGCCCCGCGGCCGGTTGCACCAGCGACGAGGAAGACGACGACAGCGCCGCCGACGAAGAAGAGGAGGAGGACGAAGGAGGGAAGCACGGCGACGCACCCCAGACCATCTTCTCCAAATGGTTCATGCTCTTGGAAGAGAGTCCAAACGGGGGCAGTCTAAAGAGGAAGGTAAAAGACGAAGAGGAAGAAGAAGAAGACCTGGAGGAGGAGGAGGAAGAAGAGAGAGAAGGAGCCTTTGGAGGGTGCCTTGTTACTCCAGCCTCCCCTTCTACCTCGTCGTCGGCGCCGCCGCCGCCGCCGCCCCCCAACGCTCTCCTGCTGATGAGGTGCCGGTCCGCGCCGGCGCAGGGGTGGCTCTCGAACGGAGGTACAGGCGTCGACGACGAGGCCGCCGGAGGTGCCGGAGAAGGGGAGGTGACGGCGAGGATGATCAAAGAGGACGAGAAGGAGAAAGAGAGGCTGGTCCTAATGAGCTACGCGCCGGACTTCTTCAAGGTCTCGCCGGAGATCGCCAAGGAGACCTGGCTGGTCGGGAGCTTCGACCCATTGTCGCGGAGCCGGAGCTGGAAAAGGTGACGGTCAAAACCGTCGCTAATTCTTCATTTTTAGTTATAGCGACGCTTAATTCTGGTGGTGGAAGGCCTCGTGAATATAGTGGCTGGTGGTGGTATGACAATTAAATACGTCCACCTTCCTTCTCTCCTCCTCTTCTTCTTCTTCTTTCCTTTTCCTTTGCCTTTTCTCTTCTCCCTGCCATTGCCCAAGCTTTTGTGTTCTTGCATTTCTCTTTTTTCCACAATTTGTTTGTGATATATGTCCACCTATATTATCTACGCCTGAACAAAAAGCCCATGTCGAGCATGCAGCGGAATTTAATGATTTGATTTGGTTTCACTCTCTCCAGCTATGATGTGTACAGTTCTTTGTTTCTCTCCTCTTGAAGTGATTACAAAAGCGAAATGTTGTTGTAATTGATGTCATTTCTCTCTCCCTTCCCTATACATACGATATCTTCTTTTGATCACAGTTAACTGCTGGTTGGCTTTAAATTGCAGCACATATTTCTTCCCAAGAACTGAAGGTTGTGTTTTCAAAGCTGTCCGAGACTCTAAAGAATGAGAAAAGGGGGATGGGGAGGGGATGCGAGTGAACATTAGCCTATCCTTCTTAAGATGTAGATCATGTACATATATAGTTCGAGGTGAGCCGATTTTGATCAACATCAATTCAGTGGCGAGTGACTGTTTCCATTATTTAAGAGGGTTAATTCAATGAATTCTGCATGGGAAAATATTATCATTTTTATATAAGTAGGGGCATGATTAGATATTACATAAATATTATTAATTGGCCGATTTTAAACCAACACGAATAGTATATGATCTTTATTCATTGTTTTGTCACGTACTTACTGAAACTTATCTTCACGATCTAAAAGAATTAATGCTCCAAACAATATATAGGATCAGTAAAGTAGGGCTCTCATGCTTGCACATGCTGTGCAATTGAGAAAAAGTAACTCTTGTTGGGCATGCATTTCCTCAACCACTGTTAAACAGTGCTCACTTTCCCTAGGAATCATTTTGTCACTTATTATGTCATACATGGGAAAAGATGTTACAACCGCACATGGAATTCCTTTTGAGAAAGCAGTATGTATCTTCAACCCATAGGATTGGGATGTGAATGGGAAAGGTTCTAGTGTACGATGGTTCTGCCCTCACATTGTAGTACCATCTGGTTGTGTGAAAACCATGTGATTCCATGATATTATGTTAGGGAGTTGGTTTCATCTCAAAATGGCTAGCCATTCAAAAAGGTCCACACTCCACTGATGTTAGGTCTCCACAATATGGGACTAAATTGGGTGCTAGCTAGCCTCTCACATAAGCCATGGTCCGTAACATAGTAGAGGATGAATTGAACAAGGGGCCAGAAAGGAGGTTCTATCTTTGCCAAATATATAAAATCTCTCTTAACAATCACTTCTTCAGGACTGTAAAATTAAGATGCCAAACACAAAAGGTAATCATGAAGTAGTTCACATGGGGCCTTATACCTTGGTTTCGATATTCCTCTTTCAATGATGAATACAGCTAGGCATCATTAGGAATTCAAAAGTTTACATGACGGTGCGGATTCTAGTTCTACTCTTAAGAAACAAGAAGTCTACCCTTAATTTTTTTCCCAACTTAATTATTAACAATGGAAGTGCTCGACTTTGGGCTGCTGCCGTCGTTCAAAAAAAAAATGTTTCTCCTTAAATACCAGTGCAGAAGGTTATGCAGGGTCTTCACAGCTTCAACTCAGACAATCTAATATAAAAGGATGCAAATTTGCAGACAATGAGGCTGATGTTTCATGATCAAAAACTTAATGTGATATTTGATATAACTGAATACACTGAGAAATAATCAAGAAACAAATGAATGCGCTCATTTTGCTCCAAAACAATGAGCATGTCTATATACGTGTGTGTGTATACATGTATACATAGCAAAGGCATGCTTAGGTTAAGCAATGTAATAAGCTTTGTTCGCCCCTCTTTCTTCTGCTTTGAACGTAGAATCTGTTGATCAGCCAGGCAGAGATACTCGCTAGTTCATAATGGTGTGTGCGCTCAGAGACAAAACCACAATTTCCAACGATAATCTTGGTACAGTTTGCATGAGAGAGATTCACAAGGTCAGATGTACATCTTGTATCTTGTATTGCTCTCTGTCACGACTTCATCTCTCTGAGGTTTCAAACCATCCTCGTCTTCAGTTTGATTGTTGCTTTCGCTTCCTATATGCTGAAAACTCTCAGGGAGCTTAACAATAGGTCATGGTCAGATCCGGCAAGGTCTTTAACCTTAGATCCATTCTTGTATATCTTGAAGGATGGTACTGAGGACACTTCAGATTTTGTTAAATAGGGGTTATCTTCCTTGTCCACCTAGAAAAATCACCATTTGACAAGATCACCATTTGACAAGATTAAAATAAATAGGCAACAGCCAAATGAAAAAAATGACAGTCACTAAATAATAAAACAGCCTAACAGATGATCTTCCAGCGGCAATCAACAAACAAAAGAAGATTGAGTTTGTCGTGTATAGATGATCTCTTGTTTGTCATGGACTCCACTATCATTCAAAAGATTGTCTCCAAAGCCATGTTCGAGAAGCCAACAACATTGATGACTTTCATCATTTCAACTTTTCAATATCAAGATGTCAGTTTTACTGAAAAACAAATTAGGAGATTAGAATGCCAGTAGGTTTAAACCCTCCTGTACTTGCGCAATCCTCTCTTCAACCATCTGTGAGTCTGGAATTTGATTATCTTACTCTCCCTTTGTAAATACATGATTCAACAGAATTTTAGAGTAGGAGAGCCATTCTGCCATTTGATCAACAAATCCAGTGAAATAGGACTGATGGCATTGTATTCTTGTGCACACAGATTCCCCTCTCCCCCCCAACTTAAAAAGAAAAAAAAACAAAAAAATAAAACAAAGGAAAAGGATTGGCAGGTTTTCTCCCACCTATATACCTGAAAATCACTTGATTCACTACTAAGCCATAAAAAGAATATAAAATAGACCTTGAGGAAATTAACCGATGGATATTGCCTGCATAATTGCTCCACAACTAGCCATATCTGCTTAGAGTCATTAGCTTTGTTGCAAAAGAAGGCCACGCATGTTCCTGCGTGAAAATGTAACAGTTAAGTCTGCATGAGCCAGAATTGGAACTTAAGATCCAAGATTACATAATGAACCCCTCGTCTCAGAGAGAGATTGATTAGACTAGCCAAAACATCAGATAAAACATTGTGTCACTACTAAATCTGACAAACTGCCTAGAGATTAGGGTTTGTTCTTCTCAAGTTGTCAAATTATGCAGCATTTTATCCACAACAAGGAAAAGAAAGAAACAGTGTAAAACTATTCACTGCTACATACGACATGGTGTAAAAGCGGAAAAAGGAAATAACAAATAGCTATGCCTGGATGTCTGCCAGAAGGGTCCCTGTGCAATAGATTACTTCAGAAAACTATGCTGATTGTGTTAAATAAGCATCACATAGTTGATGGTACTAGAATATGAAATATCAGCACAGAGATATAATCATCTAATATAGAAAACGTGTTCACACATATGCCTGCACATTGTAACAACTACCTGAGATTCTCTCTCCCTCCCCTTCTTTCAAAAAATGATAAGAAATTACCAGGTGACATTATAACGTGATTGAATTGGTCATTTGTCTTGATAATGATCACATTATCCAATGACTCCCCCTCCTCTTTCCTTTCGTCTCTCTCCTTGAGTTGGTTCTGAATGTGTAAGAGGGCTTTTCCAACTTCCTCATCTCCCGGCATCTCTTGGGCCAATGCCTTGTAATCTTGCAGGGCTGCTTCCCACCATTCCAACTGGCACAAAAATTAGAATAAGCCATTTTTTCCAACTTGAAATTGAAATCTCGATAACCATAGTAGTGTTTCACCTTTGTATAGCAGTCAGCTCTTCGTAAGCGTGCTTTATGGTATGCTGGCCGGACTTTGAGAGCAATGTTGCAGTCTTCAATGACTTTTTCCCATTTTCCAAGCCTTGACAGGCATGCTGCTCGGTTACAGAGCAGAACGGAGTTGTGTGGATCATGGTCTAGGCCATCCCCATATGCAGCACATGCCTCTGAGAATTTTGAGGCCTTGAACAATTCATTACCTCTGGATCTAGATGATGTCACAGAACGTGTCCTCCGAGCCACGATGGCAACATCCTTGTTACTTGTGTCAATCAGAACAGCCTTCTGAGCTAGTGAGACTGCCTCCTCAAACCTTCCAAAAACAGATTGAATGAGCACCTAGTTAGTGGTACCTAATGAACAACTGACCAGCCGCCATACAAGGAAAAACAGAGAGGAGCAGAAATCCACGGCATTAAAGAACTGTGACTTGCAACAGCAGAGGGATCAATTGGCAATCAGTACTAACCTTCCAGCAGCCATGTGAACCTCTGCCCGGACTGAAAGACAGTATGCATTGGCAGCAGGACCAAAAAACTTGGTAGATGAATCGACATCAAATGTGGGTGCATCTATGAAGACAGCATCTGCTTCTTCATGCCGTTGAAGCCTCAAGAGTGCCTCTGCTTGCGAGGCAAACACCTTCAATTACAAGGCAATTGTGCCCATCAGAAACAAAAGGGGGAAAATGGCTTTAGCCTCGAGACTTAAGACAATGATTGTGTTGTAAGTAATGTTTCACACCAAAAGTAGTAGCAGAGGAAATACCTGAGGAGCCGAATCCGCTCCAGCAGATATGGCAGATTGAGCTTCTTTCAATAAAGTTTGCCAGTCTCTTAACTTACGCGCGTCATTGCTTTTGACAAGATGGCTATGGAGAGTCTTTGCCTGTGCATTATCAGCTGAGCTGGCTTCTTTTCCAGCTGCCCTGTAGTGGTGTAATGCCTTCTCAGCTACTCCCAATCTGCAAGCATGCATAGCTTTCTTCAACTGAAGAAAAAAGTTGAGAAAAACACACAGTATATCATTTTTAGTTTGATAGATGATGATTTGATAAGTACCTAAGTGCTTGGTATGGAGTGTATATAGACCATAACAAGATAACCGAGACAGAAGTACCTTTAATTTTAAATAAATGCAGACGTTCAGGTAGAAATAGGTTGAATGGTAATATATTTTTAAGCATCCAAAGGTACGTGATTGAACAGTTTCAAAAGAAAAGATGAGGCTGTCCCATTCAAATAGGGTTCTAATTTAGTTTTAGTACACATTCCGAAGAAATTCACATGAGAAGAAATTGCATACCCATAGCGTAGTTCCTTTTTTTCTCATTGTTGCAAGGGTCACATGATCGAAGGTGATGTCCTCTCATATTGAGAGTCTGTGTGAATGAGATCATCCATGGGGCAATCCATATACATCAATATAAAGTTATGCAAAGTTCAAAAAATAAACGAAAACCAGGAGGAGAACAACAGAACCTCTTTTTTTTTTTATAACACTACTGTTTTGTCAGAAAAGAAGACCCTTTGTTCAGTTTTTCCTCCCATTACTTACCTGAGATAGATGTTTGCGAGCCGATGATGCGCCCGACAATACCCAGGGTCAATCCTCACCGCCTCTCTGCATGCATTCACCGCCTCGAGCAGCCGGCCAAGCCCCATCAGCGCTGCGGCCTTGTTGCTCCAGTACGATGCTATCTCTGGATCCATCACGATCGCCCGGTCATACAGCCCCAAGGCTTCTGCATACCTTCCCTTCTTGTACTCCTCATTCCCCATGTCCTTAAGTTCGCCAGGGCCCAACCTCCCTGAGGGGAGCTCTATAGCCTTGCTATCCCCATGCATCGCATTAGAACCCATTGCACCATTATTTCTATTGTGAACATTGCCGTGTTTGACATCCGCCTCTTTTGCTGTCTTGGGTAAATAGTCTAGCACATTGCGGGAAGGAGGCGATGGCGGGGGGTTCCCCGCCCGGAGGTTGCCCAGGCTGCCGAAGAGCATCACATTGCTGGACGAGGCGCGGACGAGGGTGCTGCTCCCCTTGGCGCGCTGGTGGTCGTAGATGACGCTGTCGAGCTCTCCCGAGATGCTCGGGGGCCCCGGTGGCGCACTGACCGGCGGACCGGGCGGCCTCCGCCCGCCCCTCTGGTGACTCGGCGGCATTTGGGCGCGGGCCTCCAGCTGCGACCTCGCAATGGGCGCGCGGGGGGGCTCGGCGGCGAGGGTGATGAGGGCGGTGTCGTCGTGGCTGCCATGGCGGGGATTGGGGATGTCGAGCTTCGGGTCGCCAACCGGCGCGGGGGCGGCGGCGGCGGTGGCCGGGGCGGACTCGGGGATGGACCCGACCGAGGGGGGGCGGACCGAGCTGCGGCGGCGGAACACGCCGTTGTAGAGCACCATGAGGCCGCAGCCCGAGGACTTCCTCTCCTCCTGCGCCATCTCCACCATGGCAGCCCCCCCTTCCCCAAGGCGAGATGCAGGTTATGTGAGCATAAAAATCCGGTCTTGGAAGGTGAATTCACGACCCATGGCCATGAAGAACCAAACGCACACGGGCGTGGTGGAGGCGAACAGGGACGAGGGTGGTAGAGGAAACTGGGCAGAGGGAGGGAGACGGAAACACGGGCGTGGGTAGTAATTTGTCAGAGAGATTCCCTTTGGCAGGATCATTCATTCACAGAGATGGATGGACAAAGGTCATGCCGAGTTGTGAACGAGAGAGACGGAGGGGAAGGAGGAGGCACGCAACAGGAAGTGCTGATGTTTTGAGGATATCTCCCATACAACACCACCTTGGAGTGGGTCTGAAGGAGAACCCACCTCCCCTTTCTCCTACCTATCTCTCTCCCTCCCTCCCTCCCTCTCTCTCTCTCGATCTCGATCTCGATCTCGATAGGAAGGTGGAAGGAAAAAGAGAAAAAAAAATCCAGTTGCTAAAAGCACCCACACAGAGAGAGAGAAAGAGAGAGGGTTATGGGAAGTGGGAATGACAAGAATTGAGAAAGAAAGGGAGAGAGATGGAATAGAATAGAAACAGAGAGACGTCAGACGTGGTAACGGGAAGAACTGAGAGAGAGAGAGAGAGAGAGAGAGACGTTATTAGAAGTTGGGTTGAGGGGGCAGGCGAGAGAACCGGGGCTTGGAGAGATGTGGTTCTCTAAAAATTTTGGGAAAAGGAAATGTTTGGATTTTTTGATGTTCTTTCTTTCTTTTTTTTGACATTTCATTTGTGTCAACTAACAGGCCATAGGGTATGAAGATGTTGTATTAGTGTGCATATAATTGGGTTATCAAGAGAAAAAAAAGGATTGCTGCCTTTGGAAAAAGCTATTATTAATTTAATTGGGTTCTAATCTATCTATTATCCACTCCGTTAGGAAGTGTTTCTATGTCACATTGGTTGAATCCTTATTGTGAGCTTAAATTTTATAAACATTGAAGAAGAAAAAGGAGTAGGAGTAGGGAAATAACAAGAAGATATATCACTGACGAATTTGTGGGTTCAATGGTATCAGCCTCCTGCTCTCAAAGAGGTCTTCTTCAATTCAGACTCATATAGTTTTGTGTGAAAGGAGGAAAATACAGTTGTTATCAAAGTGTTCCACATAAATATAACTAGACAAATAAGGAGAACAATGCTGCCTGAGTCGGCAACTCTTAAGCCTAAACTAAAGAGAGAGTGGTTGCCACAATGAGAAATATATATATATATATATATATATATATATATATATATTTATGAAAAATATAGTTTAGAAATACTTGAAATCAAACTCTTCTCATATAGATATTTGGCTAGGTTTAGTCATTTGATCAAAAAAAAACCTTAAATCATGAAAGTCTCATTTTACCTTTGTAATGTAAATATAAAAAAGAGGGTGTACGGCATACCTTCCCTCTCTTTTAAGATGTGCGCCGCACGTACAAGGGAGAGGACCAGATCTCCCCTCCACACCCACCCAACCCCACAACCAAGCAGGAGACCCAAGAACGGAGATCACACGGACTCCAATCCTATCCGTCTTGATCAAATCCGACGGCGATAAAGGCTTACTAAAATGACAAGGACGAGAAAGATACAAGTTGGTGACAGATAGGACACAGGTTTCAAGTTACCAAACTTACCATGGGCTCCACCACTAGCATGCCTGCTCTAAATCAACGGTGGTGATCCCCCCCCCAATCACAGGATTGCTTTCCGTCCGATCAGAAAACCGACTCCCCAATCCGGGAAATAACTGTCCCCGGCCGGCTTTGAACGGGCCCGGCTGGCCCAGCCTGGAAACGCTGCATCGCCAGCGTGTCTTCACAGATACCACGCGGAAGTGGGGTGGCAGAGTCTGACCATCGACCCGGTCAAAACCAGCCACGCAAGTAAACATAGCCAATCTAACTGGAAAATATGAACGAATTTTTATATTTAAAGAAAATATGTCATTTTATAATCCAACTGATACGTTACAATATAATCACACGACGATTAAAACGCCGTTACTTTGTAACATAAGTACCAGATCGTTGTAAATTGATGTGAACATACTTTATGTCTCACCAAAACTATATAGAATATGTCTTTATCTCTCGTTGTTTTCTAAGTAAATAAAAAAATATTAAAAATAGATTTTTATCTACGGACTGAGAACCCGTTAGGGAGAGATTATAGATCATAATTTCCCTAGCCCCTGTTTTATATCGGGTTAGCTCTGGGTTAGTCCGGTTTTAACTCAGAGTTACACCAAAATGTGATTGATAAGTAATTGTAATTAACTAGGTTAAAAAATGGTTAACCGGGCATAATTCAGATTTAGTATAGCGGTGGGTTACAATTAACTAACTGGGATGAGTTTACAATGTTAATTATTAAAATATTAGATTACTATTTATTACTCAAATTTAATTTTTAATTATTGATATTAACGATATTATTTATCAAAAATATTTTTATTTTCATATCATAGAATATGTTAAAATATTTTTAAAAATTAATAAAATAGAAAATTAATGTGAACAGTAATTACAATCTTAATCGATAACGTGATTGATTTTTTATTTTGAATTATTGGAATTAATGATATTATTTATCAAAAAATATTTTTATGTTATATTTATATTATATATTTAATTTAAAATATTTAAATTTAATTTAAAGTAAAAAATTTTAATGTGAACTGTAATCAAAATCATAATTAATGACGTGATTTACTTTTAAATTTTAATTAATGAGATTAATGAAACTATTTATCAAAAATATTTTTATTTTTGTGATATATTATGTTATAGAATATATTAAAAATATTTAAAATTAATTTAAAATAAAAAGTTTACGATGAATAGTAATCTAAGCTATTAATTAAGAATGTTTCTATATTTTTTATTTTTAATTAGTGAGATTAATGATATCTTCGATTTAAAAATAATATTTTCAAGGTATACTTATTTTATAGAATATATTAAAAATATTTATAAAATTAAATTAAAATGAATAATTATGATAAATAATAACTTAAACTCGTAATTAATGATATTTCTATCTTTTAAATTTTAATTAGTGAGATTAATGATCTTCAATTTAAAAATAATATTTTCAAAGTATATACATTTTGTAGAATCTATTAAAATATTTAAAAAGTTAAAGTAAAATAAAAAATTTACTATTAATAGTAACATAAACCCATAATGTTTCTATATTTTAAATTTTAATTAGTGATATTAATGATATTTTTAATTAAAAATAATATTTTAATATATATACTATAAAATATATTAAAAATATTTATAAAATTAAAATAATATAAAAATATAAATTGAACCCATGCCAATGACTAAAAAATTTTAAAAGGACGGATACATGTGGCATTTTAATTGTCATTATTATTAGGATAACTCAATATTTATAAAATCAGACCAAATTAAAAGTAAGTTAAGTCACCTCTTGTCAATTTAAAATTGAACACTTTTTTGTGGTTATGGCACCTTCTCATGCGTTGCCCCTACCTACGGTAGTGAGAACTGCCTGCCTAGAGTCCGGACTTGAACCGGGCCAGCCTCCTCTCGTTTGGACCCAAACGGGGGGACGTGCCTGCCTCACCGGGCGATCACCTGCAAACACCATCAAGTGGGATTGGGAAGACACACGTGAATGAATCGATGGTGCCACCACATCCCAGCCAAGAGCTGCGCCTACGTATGCTCTTGCGTTGGGGAAGGCGATGCGAGCAGAGGATGAGCGCGCAGAGAGCTGAGCTGAGAGCCCCAAAACCATGGGCGTTAAGCCTCCAAATCTCACCTTAATCCAGTCAAGCGATAATAACAATAATAATAATAATATAGATTATAAACATAGGAGAGGTCTTGGATTCAAATCCCACTCTCATTATTGTGCCCAAAAAAATAGGAATTTAATGATCAGATTTGTGAGAGCCTATGTCCAAATACTCCTCGCAGATGACGAGAACCCATAGAAAAATGGAGACCTCCGAATTTGGAATAATCACCTACTTAAGTGGAACCATCACCCGTGTGGGTGGCATTGTCGTTAACTACGTGGACAATCCATTCAAAAAAAAAAACTACGTGGACAAAACCCCCTACCTAGGAGAACACTCGAGTGGTTACTTGAAATCGTAAATACCCTGACCCCATCCCCACACTCGGCTCAAGTCCGGATAGGATAAGTTAATCAGGGCCGGGTGGACTATTCTTAGTTTGATAATTTTCTTTTAATCGAGATCGGATAAATTTAAAATGGATTAACTCATTCTTAAGAAATAGATGAAATGAATTAACTGATTCCGGTTAAAATTAGAGGTCAGGTGAGTTATCTCAGATAGATCATCCGCCTCTAACCTACTCCGTTATCAAACTCGTCAAAAAAAAAACAGATTTCTAAAGTTACTTTTGTCAAAGAATATCGTAAAATGATACAAAATGGTGATCTTAGAGCGCGTCCTGAATCACCTTATGATATTTTTCTAATATTAGGGGTGCCGTAAGTTGTTAGACCCGGTTGAGACTCTTTTCTATTTGTTTTCATTTTTCAGTTCAAAACAATGGAAAACAAAAATGAAAAATGAAAATACTAATGATTTGAAAACTCCAAACTAAATGACCCCAAAGAGGGTAACCCTTGGATTGAAGGTAATTTTAGGGTAAATTGTTTTGTCAAATACTCTTAAATCCTGACTGCGTCTGATAACCTAATAGTTCTCTACCCTTTTCATTGATCTGGTGGAGGTCAACTATTTTGTAGCGGAGTGGCCATTGACAACGGTGGAAAAGAGAGTTAGTGGGCTTGGTTTAGGGCCCAACTTTCACACTGGGCTCCAAGCATGCGACCGGATCGGAGAGGGAGCCAATTAATTATTTCTGGTTCAAATGTTCATACAACCATTCGCAAACTTTCTGACCGTGATTTATGGCCGGGCATTCCTAATGTCACGTTCATTTCATTTTTTTATTTATATCTGCTCAGACGGCCGAATAAGGCCGCTGCCGTTGGGCCTCTTTGCACTCCCACGTGGCCCTGTTAGAGGTTGGTGCCTTCACTTTCATGTTTTTTTCTCCCCTAAGATGTCAAAGAAAAATCAGATAATACATACATACATAATTTAAAATAAAAATGTCATCAAATTATGATAAGAGTAAAGGATGTGAAAAGCATGTTTTCCACTGGGGATTCCAGAGAAGACCACAGCCTTAGTCCTATCCACCTGATGTGCAAACCGTAACCCCAAGAGGATGTTGCCATCTTGCCTTTCCGGTGGTAGAGCTTTTCAGGATCAAATTATCACTTATTATGAGGAAGAACTCAGTGACACAATCATCTATATATCCTAGTTATGCTTAGAAAGAAATGCACGCGTCCTCGCCATTGCTTGATGCCGTACATGAGCTTACATTAACAAAATTGCCTAATAATGGGTCCTTTTCCTCGGTAAGCCTTCAACTCCCGGAAGGGTATTCTCTTATCGCATTGTTCTCGCATGGGTGACTGTTAAAGAGATGATACTTGCATGGTACTCCGACAAAGTCAAGAGGTACTCTTTCCATACTCAAAGGGAAAATGTGCACATTTCTTCATGTGAGATGTGCAATAAGAGGGGTATAAACATACAGAAACCCACAGTTCAGAGAATTCAAGTGAAACAGCTTCAGGATCCGAAACTCGTGTGTCAAAGTATATCAGTCAAGCAACAGTGACTTGGAAAAGCAAGGAGCCTCGACTGAAGCCCAGGCTTAAAAGTGTGCACCTGGCCATGGATAATGAAGAGACCTCTAGCTCTACCAATCTTCTTATCCTCTTCTGCAGACATTCTATCTGTGGACAACACTCTGTTAAAACAACCGCATGATAAGGCATCCAGCGACATCTCAAGAAGTGAAGTTTTAAAAGGGTTTCATGTCATGTCTGCAAGGCAATCACAAGAATTTTACCTCAAGCCCATTCAGATACCGAACTGTTGCCCACGCATAGGTGTGATTAGGTAGGCCGAATTAGAACCTGTAGTTGCAGTTTAATGCAAAATCACAAAAGAAATGCTAATCAAATTGCAATTCTCTCTCTTCAGTAAAATGTAGCAAACTCTTCTTTCCTGGAAATGGCAATGGAGACCATCTCTTGGAACAAAATCCCAATTCTTCCGTCATGCATCATTAGCTCATCAGCAGATGCATCTCTAAGCAAAATATGATAGAAGAAACTTCCTTTCTCTTGATATGCATCAGAATGACACCAAGAGCAAAGAGCTTTAAGTGTTCGCGTCAGCAAGGTAAGAACTTCAGCTCACCCAAAAAGTATGACAAGCAGTGGTCGCTACGTACTCGTTGGAAGAATGTAGAAGCAAGTTTCGGAAGGATGAATAAAATGCAAGCCGGCTAGTTCATGTGGAGACCCCTCCCCAACCCACCCAAGAACACACCCACAAAAAGTTTAAAAGAAAAAGAGTAAGCCAACCCTGTTCACCTTAGAAGAAAATAGAGCACTGAGCAGTATGGTTCACTTGGATGCTTTCTTCATCTCGTTCAGAATAGCATCAGATAACTGTTGTATGTCGTACTGTACTCCAAAACGACCCACTATTTCCATTTTGGGGCTCAACAGAATCCTGCAGAAAGGAAAAGTAGATGTCTACCTTCGTCAAAAATTATGTAAGGAATCCAAAAAAAAAAAAAACTGTTTAACTAATGAAATAATTGTAAGTTACATATCATTTGTAGATTCAACAAGATAATCTTGGCCTTCTTCTTCTACTTTTTTAAAGAAGACACGGAACTCCTGCGCAATCTGTCTCACGGCAGTAACTGGTCCTGTTAATCCAATTATCTTGGGGTGAAATTCTGCAATCATTAATACCCAAAAATTTTCACAGCTTCAGCATCCATAAAATAATTAGACATGGCATGAAAATATAGAGAAACAGAGACTGACCTCGAAGGTAAGCCCCTAGTTGTGGAGGAGAATCCCGTTGAGGATCAATGCTAACAAAAACTGGGATTATCTTCTGATTGTGCTGATGCTCTTTCAGGTAGAACAATATAATCGATGATTGTGAAAAGAATGATCAAATTAAGAGCAAACACGAAAAATGAAAGATAATAAGCTAAGATTGTGTACACTCCAATGAAACCTACAAGGGTGCCTAACATACTCCAAGGAAACCTACAAGGATGTCTAACATTCCATGATTTAACACATTCATGGATGCCCAGCACATCTATCTAACAGTAAATATGGCGTTATCACACCACGATGTTTAATGGACAATATCCAAAGAATATATACTCGTTCATCAGCTTTACTAAATGTCTAATGGGGAGGTTTGCAGCAATTGAAATTTGAAACATGTGCATTCATACATGACTTGGCTGACCCAACAGAAACAAATACTTTCATCTTGATCTTGTAAGCTAAACATTATTCAATACAATAGAAATAGAAATGCAGTCACCGAGAAATTGAAATTGTGATTACAACACATTTTTAGCATCTATGTACTGCCTCCACTTGTGCAGATAGCACTCCTCTCTCTCTTTCTCCCTCCCTATGCCCACACCGCCAAGCGCCATCCCTTACATTTATATGCAAACCAACAAGTACATATGAAGGTTAAAATTTTATGCTCTGAGAGCGTAGATGTGCTAGGTTTGGAGTTTCCACTAAGAAACATACATTCAGCAGGACAAATGTCAAGACTAAGATAACCATATTCTCTTGAATGACACTGTGAAGGAATGAAATAGCTGTTTTGGATGTTGAAGGTGATCCCAATTCGTGATGTCTAAACCCAGGGAAAACATTTCAGTCCCAGGTTGGTTTGAACACAAATCTCTGGTGGAATCACTGAACACACAGAAAGAATGCATTTACCATTCCAAATAGGGTTTCGGCATGCATACCCCTGTTAAAAATGAAATTGCCATAGAATTCATCCCAATTCACATTTACATGTACACCCTTCCAATATCACTTATGCCCTTATCATCACTTTCCAATTATAAACCATTAAAATCTCTTGAGAAGAGATGAAAAAGATGACAGAATATTCTGTGGACATTTTGATGGAAGTCTAGCATAAGGGCATACGTGACATTAAATTCATGTAAGGAGGGAACAAATACAAATGCAGATTCAGGATGGATTTTCATGCAATTGCACTTTTAACGGGGTGTATATGCAAAAAACTCTACTAATATAAAATTATTTGACTTGATAAAAAGCTCTTCTTGAATGGTTGACTTCTTTCACAGACTTTGGGCTTTTTGATCAACTTAAAAAGGCTAAACGGAAACCTGCAGCCCCCTGTCACCTCTTGCAAACATGGATGGCAGTTTCGGCCGAAACCAAAATGTTTCGGTCACGGTTTCGGCCGAAACGTATCGGTTTCGGACCGGAACGATCTGAAACCTACTGGTCGAAACCGGACAAAACCGAAACTCCTTCAGTTGACAAAAAAATAATATTTTATTTAGTTTCGGGCTGAAACAGAAACCGAAACGGTTTCGGTTTCGGACCCGGCCGAAACCGACACCGAAACCGAAACTGCCTTCTTTGCTTGCAAAGGTAATTCATTTCTCACTGTTTCAGGCACACAACCTCTTCTGATGAACAAAAGCCAGATGTGGGTTCACATTTCCACCTCTCGAATCCTCTATGTTTTTACATTCTTCAAAAATCAACTGTATGTAAATTACTCTTTTTATGTTACACTAGCCAATCCCACAACCCAAAAAACTAAACAAATAGCTGAAAACCAAATGAATGAAAATTTCAATTGTCTAAGATCACTCATCACTGTCTAGACAAAATTCAGTGCCTGTACGTAACCAAATATGCCTTATTGAGAATGTATCCTTGCGATCACGAAAGACAATAATCACTCACAGAAAATGACAAAATTATCATAAAGGAAAATGACACCAGGATGAGAGTAGAAATGCACCTAAAATGTCTATGACATCTGCCATCTTCTGAACTTCCTCTGGACCAACATCAGGAGAAGAAGTATATCCAAAGTACATGAGGATCCAATTCCCTTGGAGGTTGGCTTCAGATACTAACTCATTTTCTGTATTGACTAACATGAATGGACCTCCATATGGCCATATGCCTTGAGGATTCCTTTCAAAGCGTTTAATTTGATTTGATCCTGTAATAAAAGACAGGTAATGGGCATAAATAAGTTAAACGGAAACACTTTTTTTGGATTTTGGGGCCCAGAAAAAATATTTGTTCGATGTAATGCAATTTAAGGAGTAAACCAGTTTCCTGACAACTATGATGCAAGGGCATTGACATTTTCATAAAACATGACTAAGTTGTATTGATGGAAGGAATGCTGATATGGGCCTTTACATTTTTAACTCACAGGGTCAACTCATCAAAGTGTTAACCAAAAGATATTAGGAGAAGGGTGTTAACAGAAATAGGTGAAACATTCTTATAGAACGTTTCAAGTTTTCTGCTTGTGTTCTCTTCATTGTAATCAAGGAAAGTAAATAGAAGTCTTCTTTTGTCCAACGAGCCTTGTTTGATTGTGTTATTGGTCACTTAGGGATTCTCAATGGATCCACCCAAATCATTGGGATTTATGGATCCTTAATGGTTCTTGGATGAATCCAACTTAAATTCGTGATCCTTAAAATCTAAAGCCCACAACCTTCCCTTAAAATCTAAAGCCCACAACCTTCAAAACCCTTAACCAATCTGTTAAGGCCAGATTCGTTAGTGGATTAGTCAACCTTAGACCAACTCCAAACACTACAAATTTCACTAAGTCTAGAGTCTGCACTGGACTTAGCCTTATTTCAACCAAAACAAGCAAGAGAATGGTCCATGAACCTTTACAAACCACCATACTTGTCAAGGCGGTCACTTAGGCGCCGCCTAGGTTGGCACCTAGGCGACCAGGCGTTGATCCAGGGCCAAGGCACTGGGGCACCTTGTCTGACCCAAAAAGGCATCCATGGCACCTGCTAAGGTGGGCCAGACAGTCCAAGGCGTCCACCTGGGGGCCTTGGGCCGTCTAACTTGGCCCTAAACCCAACCTCGACTTGCCTAGCTGCCCGACCTGGACCTAGGCATAGCCTATAATACCCCCCAAAAAAATTTGGGAATAGATAGATCAAGCTCCAGACACTCCTCCAACTCCCCTCTCTCTTTGTCTCTCTCTGCCCCCTCTCTCCTCCCTCCTCTCTCTCTCGATTTTTAATATTAAAATTTCTAAATTTTAGATCAAGCTCCAAACACTCCTCAACTCCCCTCTCTCTGTCTCTCTCTACCCCCGCTCTCCTCCCAGCTTCTCTCTCTCAATTTTTAATATTAAAATTTATAAATTTTAGATCAAGCACCAGACACTCCTCCAACTCCCCTCTCTCTTTGTCTCTCTGTGCCCCCTCTCTCCTCCCTCCTTCTCTCTCGATTTTTAATATTAAAATTTATAAATTTTCATGCATCTTATTCCAATTTTATTCTCTCTCTCTCTCTCTCTCTCTCTCTCCTTTTCACCTACGTCATTTTTTTTCTTTAGTTTAGTGTCAATTAGAGCCCCACTAATATTCACATGACTCTTATGAACTTCTTGCCGTCTAGGCGCCGCCGAAGAGCTTAGGCACCCGGGGAACCCGAGCTCACCTTGGGTCGCGTTTTGTCGCCTTGACAACTATGCAACCACCCAAACTACCCTCAGCCTTCATGACTGAACCAAAATTCTGAACATGCCCTAAGCTCTGGAATACCCATAGTTCCAATCCATCCATAACAAGTTTAAATAACCCCAATGCCCTAAAAAAACACTAGCATTAACCTTAAAAGACCAAAATCTCCACAAAACCCAAGCATTTGCCCAAAATGATATCCTAAATAACCAAAAGACTCCAACACCAAAAGTCACAAAACTTGTATAATTACCAAAATGCCCTCCAAAGTCAGCAACCAAAAATTGCCAAAATACCCTTCTAACCTTAAAACATCACAAGAACCCCCTAGAGCATAAAAACCAGCAAAATTCCTTAAAACACACTCTAAAATCTTAAAACCTCTAAAATTACCCAAATACCTTGAACCTCAAAACTTATCAAATTGCCAAATCCTTCAAAGCGAAGACATCCAGGTCATTCCAAAACATCCAAAATCATTTCAAAACCCCCTAAAACACCTAAACTATGACAAAACTAAGGAACTTAGATTAAATTGTTTGCTATGAGTAGATCTGCACTTTACGTAGTTTGAATTCTTCAGGGCATCACAAATCAGCAGCTGACGGAGGGTTTTTGTCCATCAAGACAATGTTATTGACACAGACCAAGGTTGATGGGTATGGACCAAATTTAGAAATTCTAAAGTGCCTATCCAATTATGTGAAACTATAGTTTAAAGGTCTTAAGGCAATTGTAGGGCACTTTACATAAGTCACATAAGGCATAAGCCTCACTAGTTTAAGAAAAGAATCCCAAAACTATCAAGAAAGCAAAAATAATATTGTTTTCACATGTGTTAATGCTATTCAACTCAAGGGTAGAGTCCACGGAAGTGAAACATAGGGTGGAAGCCACAGATGAGCAGAAAAAAGGGAAAGGGGTTGACCAAGGAAGAAGAAATGGGGAGGAGGTCCTCAGGCCATCAAAAGAAGAAAACAAAAGAAAGAGGCCAAAGGAGAAGCTTTCTCATACAATGTTGAAGAAATGTCATCAATGTCAAGTTTGTCGCAGTTGTCATTAAAGTAGTAGGTGCCACAATTGTTGCCCTCACCTTCACTGTTAGAGGTAAAAAAGTTGGGTACGATTCATATCCTTTTGTTTTGTTTTACCTAATAGAATTGCCATCATCAATCATCTCTTAAGAAGAATAAAAGAAGCATGTGCTTCAAGTCCACCTTAGAACATCTCATTACCTCACCTCCTCGATTAATGTGTAAGTCTCATATAAATGGCTTGAGGTGCATGCCTTAAGGTGTACAACCTCAGCTAACAAAGGCGAAATGGGCCAGTGGCACATGCCCTAAGGCATTCTTCCAGTGCCTAGCCTGGAGGACAAAACCTAATGTACAAATTTAAACATCCCTGGATAGACACAACCATGAATTAGATGTACTTGCCTCATTGGTTTTCTTCCTATTATGCAACTAAAATCAGTATTACTTTTTCCACTAAGTTGTTAATTAGCTTATTATGATTCATGAGAGGTGCACAAAATGGTGGAAAGATTAGAGATTCTTGCTTGCACTGTGCATGTCTTAAATGAAGTTGAAATGACCATTCTCTAGAGACATTCAACTATGATGCACCCCAACATTTGAGGAACCAAGCTTTCGTCCAGTGAGAATATCATCCTTATAATGGCCCTGGCCCCTCGGAGATAATGGATATATTGTTGAACCGTTTAATTCATGAAAACTATCATCCAATATAATATTAATTTCCTTAAAAAAAGCTTGTACATCTTGAGAAACTCATGCACAGATGTTTCAATGTATCCAACAATACAGCAAAGCTGACATAATACATATAGAATAGTACAACATAACCTGTAATTGCTCTCCGTTCATCATTGTGGTGAATCAACCACATGCCAGTCCCAAAAATAAATAACACTGCTGGGGGCTGTCAAGAAATCCAACATTAGCCAAAGCTGACGTAATTAACTTGTGTTTTTAGATCAAGAGAATAAGACTGAATTAACTTCTGTCCACTTCAACCAATTCTTGAGATGGGATCATAGACATGAATAAAATGAGAAATTAAAGTAGCAGAAGGCAACATACAATAATATAACTTTTCAATGACCAAGAAGGCAATGACTTATTAACTACTGGAAGATCAGCCTTGTCCCAATCCCTTGGATTCTTCGATCTAGAATAGCTGCAGAATTGCCTGCCCTGGTGATTTGGCCTAAACATCAGAAGAGTAAAACTCGTTAGTGTGTAGAATTTGCAGGCTACTACATATTGAACACGGAGGTCTTCTATAAATCTGTATGGTTCATTTAAGGAGGCTGCACCAGAAGACATCTAAACTACACTGACACATCTGGGCAAAAAATCAGCTCATCCACTAACGCAAAGCACACAGTGGCCATATAACAGAAAGAAAAGGTAAAGGCAATTCCACTGCTGATTGTTGGATCCAAAGCAAAATTACATGAAGAATAAAGGACACTAATTGCTTCAATGCCTAAAAATAGGATTTGGGTGTCCGCAAACAAGCAACTAGGTGAATCAATAGCATCATACCAGGGTCGTCACTTGAATTTTTCTCAAGCAATTGCAATTATTTCATAACATTTTAGGCAAAAGTTTGGAAAAACCTATGTTATCAAAAGCGCGCATAGGCGCTCACCGAGGTGGTTTTTGAGGCGAGACGGTCCCAAACCGCCTCGCTTTCACCGCAAACGCCTCACTCTCAAGAGGACTGGTCCCAGGAGATCTTGATTGACTTACCCGATGTATTTTCGCCTCAAATCCTGATTGTTGTTAATTTTATTGAAAATCTTGATTGTATGTATGTATTTTTTGTGATATTTAAACAAATATTTACATTTTTTGAATTGCATATATATTTTTTAATAAAATGCCTCAAACGCCTCAAACACCTAGGCCATTGCCTAGGCGTTTGAGGCATGAGACGACCCCTTGGTCGCCTCATGCCTCTGACTACATAGGAAAAAACTGAACCAAAACTAGCTTTTCATCATCAGATTTCTCCTCTTAAACAGCTTTCAGTATCATTGCAAAGACCCTGAAAACATATTGATTCAAAAAGAGCCTCTATATGTTTCAAAATTTTACATAGACTACTATGAAATGTATTATCATTTTAGATATGTGCTAACAAACATTTGAAAAAGAATAACATTTATACAATAGTTCACGAATGTCTGTTAAAAGAAATGGTCAAAATGTGAAAAGATGACTTTATATTCTCAGCCCCCCCCCCAAGTTGAAAGCACACCTCCCCTTCTGCTGACCTACAAGAAGCACCAGGAGATCTGTCATCCATCTGCCAATATCGTGGGTACAGGGACAAAAGCACAGGGAGAGGACTGCAGGCCTCCCTCCTTCCTCTTGATGATAATAGGGAAGGCAAGCCTGCCCCTTCTCTTCTGTTTTCAGAGAGAGATGGCATAGGGGAAAGGCTGCAAGCATGCAACAACCCCCACCAAAAAAAAAAAATGCACCAAGAAGGGAGGACTTCAAGGGGCTCCTGCCCCACCTCCCCTTCCAGCACCAGAGGGGAGAAACACGGGGAGTTGCAGGCTTTCCCCTCCTTATGGAAGGTTGAGGTGCAGGCAGGACCTACACCACCCTCCCAACGTCACAAAGGGAGGGTGCAAGGGGCAGGGCTTCAGACTGCTTCTCCTGAAGCCCTCTCCTCCCTCTTCCGGCATGAGAGAGGGAGTTCCTCCACCCCCCACACCCCCCCCCCCCAAAAAAAAAAAACCCCAACAATGGCAAGGAAGTGCCTTGTCAAAGGAGGCCTTCCACCCCCCCCCCCCCCACAGGGACACCCACACACACACAGGGTTAAGGATGTCAACTTCACAATATCGTTGACCTTTAACCAAGGTTATTTGTGAATTAGAATGATGGAATGCAAGGTGCGGGATAAAAAGAACTACAATCAACAAGTTTATAGTTGTTTATGAAACATTCTCAGGTATGCAGGGCTTTTTGATAACTCAATATCTTTGCAGGAAATACCCATTTTTACTGATAGACTGATAGTGCATTAATCCTTACACTATTTGTTTCAGACATTGTATGAAAATATCCCACAGAGAGTATAAGGGAGTTTAGAAAATGCCATACAGATTTTGTGGAGGCCTTTTTCAAATAAGAGTGAGATTACATGGAACTTTTACTAAATAGATATATTTTAGGGAGTTTTTCCAAAATTGACTAGATTATAGGCTCTAAAAATCTTTTTAAAAAGAGGGAAACAGAAAGGTGTCCTGGGTGAACATCACTTCAATAATGATATATTTATCTTATTTGCATCTGCAAAGTGGAAACCAATTAGGCAGCAAGGATATGAACGTCTCAGGAAGGATACACTAAGCCTGTATAAAGACATACAATTGGGAAAACACATCAACAGTCAAATAAAAATAAAAAAGTCACTAATGAAAACTGAGGCAGAAGTCCCCAAAATATATTAACATAATGTATGCACTATCCACTAGGGATGATTGTAAATAGACAATGATGTTGATAAATCACTATTCTTCCTATACAATGAATCATTAGTCTGCCAATACATTATTATGTCCCAGACTCCGGCTTCAAGGTCCTGATCTTAGACTCAGGTAACCAGAATTTAAAGTCAAGAAGGCATTCCAACTAAAATAATTGTAAACCTTCTCCAGCTATTCCACTTTCAGAGGTTAGGGAATCTACAAATCATGGATATATCATGTTCTCTAATGGAAACATGTGCAGATCTATGAGATGCAGATGAAATGCCAATGATAATTGAATTTAAAGTTTGCCTTGCAAACATATACATCAAAGGCAAATGACAAACCTAGTGAGAGAAATGGAACAAGAAAAACCACTAAACCATACCTGACTTAGATTAAACAGAGAAGCAGAGACTGCAACCAAGACGGCAACCTACAAATAGAAAACTTGAAAAGGGAAAGTACATAGAACTCTAGGCAATATGTGAACAACTCCCATAAACAAGCAATAATGAGAATGATTTTTCCCCACAAGGGACTTACTAAAGAATCTTTATAAGGAAAAGAATACCAGGGAGGGAATTAAAAGCAACCAAAAATGGCATTTGTGCAACCACAGCCCAGCAAAAATAAACTACAAGATACGAGTAGATGGCACATTCTTTTCATGCACCAAATCCTCATTTTGATCATGCTAACCCTCTTCTTGTCTGGAAATTTGAGAATTTTAGACGACCAATAACATAGCATCAGCAAAGCAAATGTGAACCTTGTGCACGTGGCTTTACATTTCAACCAGAAATCATATGATTTAGAGTGAAGTGCCTATTTAATTCCTGGATGAAGAAATTTATATTTTAGAGCCAAAATGGCATCCAAGCAAAAGAAGATTAATCTGTATTTTGTTATTTTATGTTGTACCAGGGCATCTTTCCTGAAAAGCAAAAGAAAATGTTCGTTTCATGAAGACTGAAAAGCAGGGAGGAACACTTGGATCCAGTTTTCAACAATTGACCCAGGTATGACCCTTTTCATTATAGTAGCAAGTATGTCTCTATACAATAATTTGAAAATAAAAGAACACATTACATGTGTATATCTAATCATACCAATGGGGAATCCACAATCCAAAACATAGGTAATGGGATTTAGTGCAGGTACACAATTTGTGGACCCCGCAAAGCAAGGAAAAATGAAATATTGTTTCCATACTTATGAAGCACGTACCTCATCCATCTCATGTCACTTGAATGGTTTTTCGACACAAAATCAGCATAAAATGCAACTATTTCAAATGTATTCTAAAATTGATCCATTAGTGGCTCGTGGTTGGATAGAGATAACTACCACAGTGGCCAAACTAATATAAACCAGCATAAAGGAAATAAGGAACATAATAAACAATATTGCATGCATCAAATGAAAAGTAAGTAGGCAGTTCATAGGTCCTCTGTAAAGTCCTAAGCCTCTGCATGGATTTCAACAAGGACCAAAGTGATCTTCCAAGTCGTACACTTCAACCTTATTTTATCCATTTCTCTTTATAATTCTTTGACCATGACAAATGCCACTTTCCAGGCCCGTGCCGCTTGCAATGTGTCCAAGCCATCTCAATGAGCCCTCTCATTTCTTCATTTATCCAAGTGGCACCTACAACTCCAAACCAACCTATATAGATTCATTTTATCTTTGCAGGATTGGATAAGAGATTTAGGACCTGAGAATTGTTATTTCTGATTTTCTGGTCAACTGATTGAGCTACGAACTGTGAACTTTAAGCCCATCATCATTTCCTAATAGAATATATCAAAATATCTCTATGCACATTCTCCAAGTTTCTGACTATTTACAACATTTTCATTTCGAACAGATTGTTTCATCAATAGAAGTAAAATTTGGAGCTTAATTAAACTCTCTGCTCAGGTTTAAACCCACAATAGAAGCCCAGCTCCACTTTATTAAGACATGCTTCATCCTATTATTACATCCAAGGGAGCACTTGACTGTCTGTCTAAAGCCTCTGCGAGTTCCAGAATCACATCCAACACATTACAAATATGTTCAAGTTCGACCAAGCGTCATAATGAAAGTAAAACTAAAAAAAAAAGTATTACGACTGGGGCAAATAAGATGACAAACACACTTTTGTCAACTGTTCACTGCTACAAATCTGGCCTGGGATGAAAAAAGAAATGCATCCAAGCAAATATACGAACTTAACAATGATGACTTCTTTGCCGATGATCGCGATGTCTGAACACACCGCATTTCACATGGACATCCAAAATAGCGAAAAAAGATAACAAAGCAAACCAGAACAACAAAGAGCCCACTAAAAATCCCTATGCTGTATAGAGAACAAATTCCAGAATTTCAAGGTATACAAAGCAAAGTAACCACAAAAACGTCAAGAAAATGGGTCAACTCCAGAAAAGAAAGCGCCAAAGGGGAAAGGGGTAGGTTGAGGGGGCCTCATTACCCTCGACGACACGGGTCCGGGGAAGAGGCGACCCTGCAGCTGGTCCTCAAGGACAGTCTCAAGAGACGAAAAGGAACCATCTTTACTCAAATTTGTAGAGAGAGACGGAGATGAGCATAGAAAGCGCAGGGATCCTCCATTAGAGCAGAGCAGAGCGCAGAGAGAGAGAGAGAGAGAGAGGAAGACTTTGTGCGGTTTGCGGAGGGCTCTTTTATTGGGCTTGCCGTGCGGGGGATGGCATTTTGGAAATTATTCCAAAAGATGAAGTGATTAGGCCCACTAATGGCCTCTTGTGGGCCACGTGAAGATAGCCCGCATAGCATCTTGGAACACCACGATACGGCTCGTAGTGAATCTTAACTGTCCGGTCATTTTCAGACGGCTGTGATCTTCTGTTGGCAGCGTGAGAGTTGGGCCAAATCTTCTATCGACGAAGTGGCGGCCCTTTTTGGCCCCTACGTTTATATATAAAGAGTAATACCTGAAATTTTTTTTTTTTTTTAATCAAGAACCGACCAAGCAGGATAGAAACTGGTCAAGTGCACTCTCCCTCAAAAAGGAAGAATGTTCACTCCTCCAAGCTGTACATGTGGTCCTAGATTTTATTAATATTGAGAAAGAAGTACACAGACAACGGGGCATTCTCCTGGGGAAACAAGAGGGCAAACAAAAGAGTTAACCCTTCAACCAAGGAAATAAAAAGCAAGGGCCTAAAGAATAATTACCAAAAGAAACTAAGAGAAACAGATGGCTGGTAACCCAGCCTAATCCATTCTAAAGCCCCCCTGAAGCCCAAAGACGATCTAAAGAATCAGATACGGGGCCAGAGATGCCAAGACAAAGAGCCTGCCAGTTAAACCCTGACATTGTAGAGCTCTAGATGTTTTCGCCTATGACGATTCTTCCTTTTGCTCCTACAGACGGGCTGGAAGGGAACATCAAACTCCATGCCTTGCTCATCCACCGAGCCATCAATCTCGCTGGGAGCACAATCTGAAGGATGGCCATCATGCTGCAGCGCGTGTGCGGGGGAGCTTCGAGAAACATCAAACGGGCCAACCAGGATAGACGGCTGGCTGGAGGCTCCACAGACAGAGCCACCAACAGCCAGAGAAGAGGCAGCAGGGGTTGGAGGAACTTCGTCATAGGGGCTAATGCGCAAGGCCATCCCATCGTGGGGTTGCAACACTGGGGGGGACGGAGCCAAGACGACAGCAGTAGCAGAGGGCCGAGCCCAGCAAGGAGCCCTAGACCCAGAGAAAGCAGGCAGAGCGTTCAATTCATCCCTCATAGCACGCAAGGCGGCGAAACAGGCCAAACGGTCTGCCTCCTTTTGGAGGACGACGACGCCCGGATCAACAGTGGTAACCGAGGGGACAGTAACGGCGGAAAGGGTTGTATGAACGACCACCCCGACGGGCACAATAGCATCATGTGCTGAAAGAGGAACATCCCTAGGCAGCGCACCAACGACACCAGAAGCAAGGGGGGACTGAAGAGAAGGCCCCTCAACAGGCAGAACAACCTCATGCGAACACAAGGAGGAAGTAGCAACGAGTTTAGCATCACCAGAAGTAGACTGAGTGGAAGGACCAGCCTCCTCTAGCGAAGCAAAGCAACCAGACGGATCAGTGAGACTGGCATGGATCAAGACCATGGCGTGCTCCCCCACAGAAGAGGGATTATCGACAGTAGGAGAAGAAACCGATGCCAACGAAGGCATAGGGGCACCGGCCAATGGATTAGCAGCCACGGACGAAGGGATGAATGGAGGGACATCATGAGACGGCAAGGCAACAGATGCTACACCACAAGGGCCACCGAAATCAGAAGTAACAGGAGGAGGTGCTTCCATGGAGCCCAGGTCCGCAGGTGATGAGAACAGGGGCACCGTGGAGGGGACACCAGACTGCACCAATGAAGGCGGTGCTTCATAAGACGGATCGGCCAGTAAAGACTATGCTGCTTGGGATGACTGAGCAGCGCTTGAAACGCCAGGTAGAGGGGATGCACCAGTGCCAATAATACTAACGGCGTTAGCAGCATTATCGTCGGCCATTAAAGGAGGAGGCACCTCTTGGACACCAAGCGCTGCAACGGATGGGGCAGCCTGAGACGAGGGGTCAGCAACGCAACTTTTAGCGAGAAAAAGAGACTGATCAACGGACGGCCCAGGCTGCACAAAAGGGCCAACTGGAGCGTCATGGTCGCAAGAGGGAATTGGAGCAGACTTGGAAACAGCCTTCCAGGCTTGAATGACCGTCCTTGCCGGAGCAGGTTTGCCAGATGCCGGAGGATGGTCGCCATAAGCGCCATTAACACCATCACGTTTGACACCAAGTTTCTTGCAATTGCCAACCACATGGCCAAGACGATGGCAAGCAGAACAATACAATGGCAGACTGGGGCAGACAATGGGCTGCCAAAAGCCATGAGATCCTAAACCAATCCATATTTTATCTGGGATCCTCTGAGAAATATCCAGGAGAACATAAGCTCGAGCCGCATTGGAACGAGCAAGGGAGATGGTATCCAGATCGATCTGAAGCACCGAACCAACACTCCCAGCAATGGATCTAATCATTGCATCAAAGAAGAAATTGGTTGGGAGTTGGGGAAACTCAATCCAAACCGGGACTACAGGAGAGTCCACACCCGGTGAAAAATCTAAAGACCACCTAGAGAACTTGAACAACCGGCCAAGAATAAGCAACAAACCCTTAAGCAAAACCTCGATGAAATCATCCCGGCATAAGAACCTAATATAAAGATGGCGATTACCCAGAGCACTAAGAGCAAATTCGTTCTGAAACTGGAATCTTTGCGTAAGGTGTGCCCTGATTTCAGAAAATTGAGGTCGCCCATAAGGAGTGTGGGCAACAATGGCGAACTCAAGAGGCTTACAAGAAGCTGCAATCTCGTCCAAAGAGAAGAAGACCGCCGGATCACCCATGTCTGTGCGAGCAGGGAGATGGACCGGGACAACAATGGACGGAGGGGCCATGGCCTCTTTGAAGATCTGCACAAAAGAAGGCCGAGCGCCATGCTGCCACGCTTGAGGAACAGGGACAGAGGGGGCAGCCGCTTGGGGAGGAACCTGCGAGGCTGAAGCAGCACCAGGGCAGGGGTCTGAAGCACCGGCAGAAGGAGGAAGGGCACCAGCAGGGAGAGGAGGAGAGATCTCCACGCCTGCAGCATCCACGGGGAGAGAGGGGACGGAGGGGGGAGGGCCACCTGCAGCATCCACGGGGAGAGAGGGGACGGAGGGGGGAGGGCGCGGCCCTCCCCTCACGTTGGGCATCTCCTCCTCAAGTTTCCCCTTCCCGGCGGCTCCTACGACTCATTGATGTAACTACCTGAAATTTATTTGTACTTTTTTTGGATTGCTTGTCACACAAGCTATCAAAAAAATAAATAAATAAAACAGACACCCTTCGTGGGCTAATTTTAATAGAGTAATATTTACTGCACCGTCTCCCCTCCTTATTTACGCTCCCATGGAGGTGCAATAAATTTTTTCTTTTTAAAAAATTTGAGAGATGAGATCCACCTCTCTCTAATTTATCGTTTCCGTCGTCTCCATCACAAAAACTCAAAAAAAATAATAGAGTGTGTCCTAATTCGACCTTTTTAATGATAACTTATCTCCAACTTAAGTATTTAAATTAACATGAGAACCTCCCCCCTTTTTTCCCACTCTTTCTCTGTCCTCTTACTCACCTGCCCCTCTTTTTTTTTCATGAGGTCGATGACGGTGAAGATGACAGGATGAGGGTCATCATGGACTGTCAATGGAGGTGCTATTCGTCCTCCTGTTATTGCAATAATGATGTTAGCATATTGGTACAGCACGTTGCGTACCACATGTATTGAACTGTACACGATTGATACAGTCGATGTGTGAGATGTAAATAATTCGATACATATATATGTTTAAATATAATTTTTATATTTTATCATAATATGACTTATTAGTCTAATTGGTTGGGAGTGACGAGATATACGTGTGAAGTCGTGGGTTCAAAATTTATAAGGGTATTTTTTTATTAATATATTATTATTGTTATTTTAATCTTGAATTTTTTAAATCATTTTTCATTTTTTAAATTTTAATTACTGATATTAATGACTTTTGAGCAAAATGAGAAGGGTGGCGGTTTTGAGCAAAAATGGGTTGCAACTCATGTTGTCAGAAAAATTAAACATAAACCTCTCTAAATTGTAATTTTTATTATATAAATTTAAATTTATTTTTGTTAAAAGGATGTTGTCAAGATCTTCTTAAAAATGTGTCAAAGAATAGAAAAATCAACGAAAAATTAACTTTATAGAGCTCGAACACGAGACGTGCACATGTTTAGCACACCACTCTGATCGATTGAGTTAAAAAAATATAATAAATTTATTATATTTTATTTTAATAAATATATATGAATCATTTTTTATCTTCTTTATATAATATAATGTAGTATCATATCACGTCGCATCGAATCAAAGATAGATCCCACTACTCTCAACCGATACGCTAAACTTTGATATCAATACAGCGAACTGCAATCCTCCCAATTCCTTCTCTATGATCAGGCCCCGATCATAAGTGTTCATTGTCACTTTAACCTTCTTTCGCATTGCATATCCTCATATTCTTTATGTTTCCATCTATGCCTTAACAATAAATCATATTCCGTCATTTATTCTGCTACTGTCATCCTTAGTTTATTTAACTTAATCATAGGTAGGTTAAAGAAAAAGAGGTTAATTTGCCATTATCTAATCTTACAAGGGTTTTTTTCTTGTTAGTTTATTATTATTATTATTATTTTCTAATTTTGAAATTTTTAAACAAAATTTTCACTTTTAAAATTTAAATAATAGTATTAATGACTTTTGAGCAACATGGGGGAGGGCGACATTTTTTAGCAAAAGGAGGTTGCGATTAGGGTTAATTAAAAAATTAAATATTTAATTTATTCTTATTAAAAATGTATCATTAATGACTCCTTAAAATTTTGTCAGAGAATATAAAAATTAATAAAAAAATAACATTTACTAGACTCGAACATGAGACTTACACATATTTAACACGATACTCTAACCAATTGAGTTAAAAAATATAATAAATTTTATAATATTTTTATTATAATAGATATATATGAATCGTATTTTTTTTCTTCTTTCTTTCTTAACAGGTATCTGTACAATATAGTACAGTAGCATATTATATCGAACCGTACAATATAATTTTATTATATGTTTATTATAATAGATATAGATATATATATGATCAAATGGCTTTCATTAAATATGTCAATTGTAAGAAAAATTACATCAAAAGTAAGTCTTCTGATGTGATAATTATATAACTTCAGATGAGGGTGATAAAGAAAAGAAAAAAATGAAGTACTTAGCAATGCCTTATTTTCACTTCCTATACCAGCAGTTTTTTTTTTTTACTTTTGGGCCCCGTGTCTACGAATCTTCTTTCTGGAGGCCCACAGTTTGATTAGTCTAGCAACATCATCAAGCCCAAAAGTTCCGCGTTGGGCTAGAAAGCGATCTAGGTTGACGTCTGCAAAAGACACGGGTTGCCCGTTAAGCATTTCAGCATTCTCTTTTTTTAAAAAAAAAAATATTTTTTCATCACATTCGAAAATGGTTCCTAACAAAAGAAACTTTTCGACTCAAACCTCTCCCTGGGAAGAATGGATCCTCTATATTTTGGGGGGACTTTTGGGTCTGGATGGCTAAAGTCTATGGTAATTAGACGTTAATCCTTTCAATGCTAATATTTGTCTTTAACTCCTTTCTCATGGTTTCTTTTTCGGAGACGTCAGTGAGTCATTTCAATTTATTTATTTTTGTTTTGTTTTGGATGGCTTATCTATCAATATAAAAATGATGAGGGCAAAGATAGTCTTAGTAGTTCAAGCTTATTGGCAGTGTAATGCTTGGAAGTCTCTTTGGGGAGGTGATAGTACATACATTTGCACGTTTACCATTAGAACAAGGAAAATTTTTCAGACGTTCAAATTCTAATTTGCCTTTGGAAAGGGCATTGTGGAAGAAGGATTCGATCCATAATTAAGCTGCTTCCTTCGGAGCGAGATCCTCGTGCCACTACAGTCACGAGTCCATTGACGTTCTCAATGTGTTTTTTTTTTGCTTTCTTAGGAAGAAAGTGACTCATTTAGCCGAGGGTTTATGATAAGCCCTTTCCTAACGAGAAGATTAATTCAACCTTGAGTGAGTAGTATCTTTGATCAGGGTTTGTCGGTTTGGTTGTACCGATTGTATCGATATTTTATCGGTACAATATAAGACGACATCGTATCACAATACGTGTTAAGAAATAAATATTATTTTATAAATATTTAAGATAAAAATAATATGATATAAAATTATTTGTAACACAGTGGTCTGAGTATTTGTGCTTTGAAAGTGAGAACAACGGTTCCCTTCTTGCACAATTTTTTTGCTTCAATTTATGAAGAAGAAAAAAGGGTAAAAAATATCCTTCGCAGGTTTTGTACTCAAAAGCTCACATTGTTTAACACTCCACTAAATCAAATCACTTATAACAAGTCATTTATTATGAAATGAAATAAATAATATTTATAAAAATTAAATAATATAAATAATATATCGATTATATACCACGCATCGATCGTATCGATCATTGATTAATACGATCTAACACATATAATACAAATCGTATCGTATCAATTTGTCGAGCTTTATCTTTGATTGTTCTCCCCAAATGAGATATTTTCTTACATCGGGGTGATTATTCCCTTGTGTTGGGATGAATATTTGAGTGGTCATATCACAGAGCATTATAAATCCCACTACTTACACAGGCCATGCATTTTGAGAAAGACTTTCACGAATAAATTGGTTAAATTCCTCTGGCCGTGAACAGTAAAATTTGAATCTCAGGTTGCGTTTGTGAAGGGGTTAGTCTCTGACGTGAGAGAGAGTGAGTGGTCATATCACAGAGCATTATAAATCCCACTACTTACACAGGCCATGCATCTTGAGAAAGACTTTCACGAATAAATTGGTTAAATTCCTCTGGCCGTGAACAGTAAATTTGAATCTCTGCTGCGTTTTGAACGGGTTGGTCTTTGGCGTGAGAGAGAGAGAGAGATTTTTTTTAAAAAAAAATTCAAATTTTCTTTTGGGTAAGGGCTAACATTTAAAATGATAAGAGTACCCTCTTGTTTACCGTTGTCTCGGCGGAAGGAACGATGTTTGAGAATTTACCAAGATACTACTATTCATCCTACATAAAATGCTGTAACAATTCCAAATTTCCACTACGGTGCCCTCTTCGCGGCTCTCCCTCCCTTCTCTCACTTGCAGTAGCAGTAGCAATAGTGGACGCAACACGCAGGTGGGGGCGCACAGCGGATGGCCGGCATCTTCGACGGCAAGGGGGGATGTTTGCTACTCGTTGGCGGAGAGGAAGAGGACGACCAGAGAAAGACGATGCGGCAGGCATCCACGGGGGCAATAGTTGTGGCAGCCGTGGACGCCCGCAGAGGGCAAGGGCGACCGCACCATGGCCACCTGCAAGAGGGGGAAGACGGGGGTAGAGATGGGACATTTGCTTCCCATAATCCCTCGTAAGTTGTCACCGAGAGTTTTTGCGGATTCAGTCTAAGTCAGTCTCTCTCACGGATGTCAAAAATATCCGTAAATTTTATTATTAGCATCGTCCCATCCACGATGGATCGGATAATACCTGAATAAATGAATATAAATTCGGATATGTTTAAAATATATGTTACATATTCGAATAAGATATGAATTTAATACATCCGAATTCATATCTGATCTGAACACGTTCTTAATAATTTATTGTACATATTAAACTTATGATTTTGACATAAACTCAACCTGTTACCATCCTTGTTGGGTTTATAAGTTTCACCTTATTGTTAAAATTGTAAAGACGTTTTTATAAAATATAAAAATTATTTTGGTAAGAAAATTATTGTTCAGACTTCTATTTTTTCATTTCTCATAAATCTCACTTTCTCTTGGACGTAGATGTGGACTCATGATTTATAGACGGATATAGATATTCGCGGATATATCCATACTCACGATGGATATATCCGTATTCATATCTGCAAAAATAATAAGATACCATCCGGATATGATATTTATAAAATTTTTACGAATAAGATATGATATTGATCTATCCGAGTTGAACCGATTCGTTTTTATCCCTAATCCTCTCAAGTGTATATTTTATCTCAAAGTAAAATCGTTGCAGCATGGAAGCCGCCGTGGATCATTTGGAACCGCAACGGGAGTTGTCAAAGATTCGATCATTAAAATATATTCCAACCACGTTTCAAAACGCGACGACCCATTGATCATAAGGAGGAGTTTAATATATATCGTTGAACCATAGACTCGGCCAACTACATTAATTGACTTCACCAACCGCATTATTCAAGCCCTCACAAATACTTGAGCCTTAGCTCGAACCAGAGTCCCATTCTAGACTCCTTTTCGGGGCTTGTGCCGGGCTCCCAAGAAATTTGCGAGCTCGGGCTTGGTTTAGATTGAAAATCATCTAATTGAGTCTTTTTTTTTGATGACATAAAACCTAACATAGTGATATTTTAATCTACACGTAGTGTAAGAGTCTTGGGTTCAAACCCAAAAAATGTCAAACTTATAACCTCTTAAAAATTAAACGTGGGCCCTCGACTCATTGGCCAACCTCACAGGCGTTCAACATAGTAAATTTGGCCCTCATGTCCATAAGCCTAGATTGGACATAGATCCAGGCCCACCAAGTAGAATAGACTGGCCCGATGGTCCACCCGTGGCTGCACCATATTCTGAATCTCTGATGATGACCACTCAACCCGATGCAACCGGATAACGTCTACAGCCATCCCCCTCCCGAAGATAGAGACGGGCATGGACGGGCCTCCACCCGGCTTTCGGATGGCCTGATTTGGACCGTCCGATTGTCGCTTTCTTGGTCTAACAGTCCGAGTCCGCTAGCTTACGTACGTGCAGTGCACGTGAGACAATATGTATTTTGCCCACATAGTCCTATGTGTTTTTTATATATATAAGCATAGGCCGATGAAAAAAGATATTCTAAGTTATGTGCTTCTTGGTTATTTGTTGATTCCACCGTATGAGAGATGATGTCGAGTACGAGGACTCGTTAGAGTTTGAAAGAAAACTGTGGAGAAGGGAATGATATCTGTCAAGAGTTTTCACAAAAGTCAATTGGCATGCAATTAATTATATTCTTTCGGGCTACAAAATTTTCGGACTCATGCAATCATGAATAAAACCTCCAAAGTTTCCCCCAAATTTTAAAAGTGAAAATTGATGCAGCTAATTGTTTTCTTGTTTTAGGCAATTGTTAACAAAAGAAGTGAGAAAAACAGTATCCCCCAAAACTATTTTTTTTTCTAATTATTTTCGTGCAGTTTAAGGAATGTTAGTCTATATCAAAATTAGTCGAACATGAAAAAATATAGTAATTTTTTTAAAAAATATTATATCTTTTTTTGGTAATACATGCGGACTTAGTTGTACCGACTATATTGATATTTTATTGATACAATACGATATGATATTGTACCGTATTATATTATCATGTATTAAGAGTAAAAATTTATTTAATAAATATATATTATAATAAATAAAAAATTATGTGTAATTAAGTGGTTAATAAGTGTGTTAATTACGTGTGCCGTAGAAGATTTGAATCTCTCAATTGTCATGAATTTTTGACTTCTTTTCTTAAAAAATAATGAAAAATTAAGAAAAAATGATGTCACTCACCCGTTTCAAATTCTATTCTAAAAGAATAAAAAAAATGATACGACTCACACGTTTCAAACTCAATTCCAAACGTTACGAAAGAGCACTCCAGATCAAATTATTTATGAAGATATATTTAATATAAAATAATATATATAATATTTAAAAAATATAAGTAACGTATTGATTACGTACAACAAATCAATCATATTGATCTCCAACTAATATAGTCTAATATAAGTGATACGTCACGTCAGGGTTTGCCGTCTCGGAGCGATCCGTCTCGACTCGCACGACCCGACCCGACTTAGACGGTGGGCGAGACGCCCAAGTCGTGAGTCGTCACCCGGACAGTTCATTATTTTAATATTATATTATATATATAATATCTTTTTCTATTTTATTCTATTATATATAAATTAATATATAAAATCTTTTTTATTTTAACACAGAATCAGATGGACCGAGACAGAATGAGATGGGACCGACCCAACCCGTCTCAGACCATGATCGAGACAAACGGATCGATCGAGACAATAAATCCTACGTCACGTACCTAATTCATATATCAAATCTTGTTTTCGTAACGCCATCTTATTTTTTATATCCTGTCAATTTTTTTTGATAGATATACCGTTACTTTAGTGCAACAATTTCTCCGGTTCTCTTGTATAAAGTGTTGTTAATATGTCAATATATAACGCATTAAAAATATTAAGATACTAATATCTGAGCATGTTAAAGTATTAGCATATTAGTATGTTATTACATTAATATATTAAAGAATTGACATATTAACATATTAATACATCAATACTTAACATCTTACTAGATCAATGCGTTATTTTTTTCGGGTAATTGGAAGGTTTAACAAAACTTTGAACATTACACGCCTCTAGTGTTTGAATTTCAAATGTCTTCTAGATCCTTCGGAATCACCGTGTCCAAGTGATATTGAACTTTACATTGATATGTTAATATGCTAATGTATTAACGTCTTACCATGCTAATATATTAATATCTTGCTACATCAATACCTTTACATATTAATGTCGTATACTTTATTAATTAATTCAGTGACCATGTCCATACTTTAGTAGTTGATTAATGCGTTGCCATGTTTTTTATGCTAATATTTTAACATGTCAATATTTAAACATTTGTAATATATAAATACAAACGATAGAAAGTAAAACAATAGGCCCTGCTATTTAGTCAGCAATATGAGTAGAAGAATAAAAAGGGACTTGCACTTTCACGAAGACAAAGCTATCAGAGTTGTGTATTTAATCAACTCTACCTTGATCAAAGATTTGACAGATGAGTCGTATTGATATTTTATCAATACAATACAATATAATTTAATATTATTAAAAATTGATGTGAAAGATTGACTTTATATATATAATATGTAAAATTATTTTTAAAAAAATTAACTCAATTGATTAGTGATTTTGTCATCTATTTACAAGCGGTGTGGAGTTCGATTCTCACATATGTCACGTTTTCTATTTTTAAAGAAGACTCAAAAATTAATCGAACGAGTGATCATGTATTTAAACATGGGACTTCTAACCATCAACCCAATGACATCTTTTTGATGTGAAATAAAATATATAACATTTAAAAGATATAAGTAACGTATGAGTTACATATCGTGTACCGATTGTATCGATCATCGATTGATATGATCCGGTACGTAACCGTATCATACTGATTCGTCAAAATCTGATCCTGATGGGTTGGTTAACCATAATAAAGATATTGGAGATTTACCTGTAGCCAAATCAGCTTCAACTTGACCTAAGTGTTCGTATCATTTGATCTCAATAGGATGGTTCATTAAAAAATAAAGAACATCTGAAATGAGTCTAAAGTGATCTGCCCGTTATTTTTAACAAGCATAAAAGTCTGATCGATGACTGATCAGACCCAGTTTGGTAAAGCTTTGGACATGGTTTTCAAGACATAATTATCTGACACGTTTTAAGTTTCTTCAAACGTTCAAAACCATTTTTGACTTGCGTGAAGATTAAATTTTACAGAAGAAAGTTAGGAGGGGCCATTGCCCCTTCCCCAAGTCTTTTTGTAAAATTACATGGTAATAAATGTGAGGAAAAAATCTACTAGACTCAGATAAAATCTCATCTTGACGGCCCAACTTCAATGCCCATTTCAGAAGTCACCTCCGACTAGTATTAATCCAATGCGTGACATGTCACGACCTGTCACTTGATTGGCTCAGGTACAAGATCGTATAACGCGTGCATCTCCGTCTTCCGACGCCAACAACGCATGTTTCCGACGAGCGCTATCACATACATTAATGGAGGAACAACTCCCAGTCCGACCAAAGATCCACTATGCAATGCCCACACTGTCCCAATCTTGTGAGGCGAAACACCATGTCTTCGGCGAAGGAACAGCTACTCAATGCTATGTTATCACCACCCAAGGAGGAATTTTCCTCTCAGCCATTGAATCTGATCTTCTTTCTTTTTAATTTTTTTAACCGTATTATCGTTAATTAGATGATATAAGCATATAGATTAGGTTGAAGCTGATCTGATTTTGTTTTTTAAGATCGTTCTAGTTGCCCCCACCCATTGCATGTCAGAATGACGATCTTGAGATAGTATACCTCGTATGAACTGTAATAGTCTAAAGGCCAGTTTGATAACGGGTTGGGTTAGGTTAGGGGTGGGTGACCTATCCGGGATGACTCATCCGACCCCTAATCTTAATCGGGGTGGATTAACGCATTCCACTTTTTTTTAAAGAATGAGTTAATCCATTTTAACCCTATCCGACTCCGGTTAAGAAAAAAAATATCAAATAAGAAATAATTCACCTGACCCTGATTAACTTACTCTACTCAGATTTAACTCGGTTGTCAAAGAAACCCTAAAAGAATCGTTAATATGATGATCTCGAGGGCCCAAAATCAAATGTGAAACCAATCAAGGACATGCAAACTTACAAACGTAGTCGGACACGAAAGTAAGGCAAAAGAGAAAGATCAAAGATGAGATAAAGGCCACATCCATCAGTCAAATCAAAGTGCCACGCGGTGATTCGTCTGTTCTTCGAGCTCCCCCTGCGTCCACATGATCCTGAGGACCTCGTCTACCTTCGGATCCGTGGACTCCCACATGGGGTGATCTGGCGAGACCGATGAGATGGATTCAACTCTCTTTTGTCAAGTGACGTAGAGGGATGAAATCGGGGGATAATGAGGAGGGTAACGATAAACCAGACGAACCATTACTCCTCAACTGATATCTCATGATCTCTTTGATTTAAGAATAGTATGCAGTCGAATAATTAACTCAGGAGAGAGAAAAATAAGATGGCCATCTATTGTTTTATACATAAAAATTTTTAATCGGGTCGAGATAAGTTATTAAGATTTTATATGCTCTCGTAAAGTTTGATTTTATCAAATGCATCTCTCATCTGAACATATTATCACGGATATCTTTCGTTTAGATAGAAATATTATAATTATATCTCTTTAGTTTAATGTCGTCGACGGAGAAGAATATTCCGTAAAATATGTGTAGATTGTTAGATTTATAATATATTTGACAAAATTAAATTTTACATGAGTATATAAATATATAAATCTTACTCTTTAACTCACACTTAACTCGGGTTAAACACACAGAATTACGACGAGGACATAATCTTGACATTACTCATATTTTGAGGATATTCATGATAATATACTCCGACGAAGAGTATATTTGATAAAACTGAACTTTACAACGATATATATGTAAAAATCCCTAAGTTATTTACGTCCCTTGACGCGAATAAACAGCGCCACCCCTTTATTAAAGAGGTCCTCAGTGTTTCAAGGGAGACATCTACGCACATTGTCTCCCATCGTAAAAAAAGGGACGTCAAATAGCGGGATTGAACTCGTACCCTCTTTTGTGACGAAAGGAGAGTCTGGAGAGGCGTGTTACTATGGCGCACACACACGGCTCATATAATAAGATGAGGACAACTACGAGAAGAGAGTGACTTAGGGCTGTCAGTGGACCGGGCCGGTCAGACAGGCCGTGGGCCCTTGTCTGATTTTGGGTCGGGCCGTAAGATTTTTTTCTAGCCACGGGTTTTTAGTCGGGCCTAAAAGTCCGACCCGACCAGGTCCATGGGCCGAGCTCGGGCTTTGAGTTCGGCCGGCTGGTCGGCTCGGCCCGTTGTCTTTTTTTATTCACACTTAAATTTTAAAAATTACTTAGTTGAAACTATGTTATTTTATTTAAGTAAAAAATTTAAATCTCTTTTTTACATAAATTATATAATTAATATTAAAATTTTAATTAATTTAGTAAGATTGTATATTTTATATTATTAAATATATTAATTTTTATTTTTATTTTTATTTAAATTATCGACTAACTCGAACCTTTGTCAGATTATATATTTTTTAAATAATATCGAGCCTGAGTCGAACTTGAGTTTTAATATTGATAAGTCGAGTTCAGATTAGATCGATCTAAATGCGACCTGGCCCGACCCATTGACCGTCATAGAGTGACCTCTCGCATTCTATTATGTGCAAGTTAGATGGGAACGGATTTATTAACTTATTATTATTTTTTTATATAACCCGAAATCTACAATAGTTATTATAAAGACTCAGCCTTAGCAGTTCTAGGCTTAATCCATTTGTGCATGGTTGAGCCGGTCTAACCTCTGGATAACATTAAAAATGGGAGCCAATCGTCTAAATTTATGGGCGGCCTGAGATATCTTTCGAATTTTCAACCATATTTTGATATTTTATAAGGAGAATCTTCATTCTTTTAATCTTTTCACTTTGGACAAAAGATTTTGAATATTGGAAAAAGGGTGAAGTGATATAATGCACGGGGCTCTGAGTGCACAACTTAACTACGTCTCATCACGAGATATTATATACTTCCTTAACGATGCAATGTCACATTGCAGCACAGTCTACAAAGATGTGACATAATACACAAAAAAGCGATGTAGTGTACGGTCTATTGCTTTACTATTTTTTTGACAACGAAAAATGTTTATACTACTAAAATTTACCTACTCCACGTGATTTCTTCTTTTGAGATGTTACCGTATGATTGAAAGATGGGATATAATATCATCCATAAGTGTGAAGATATTATTTTCAGGTCAAAGTTTTACATACTAGTCTGTTACGTATAGCATTATATGTATCAATCAGATATCGATACGTTACATATACATCTTTTAAATATTTGATACATTATTATAGATCATATAGGGCGTGTTTGATAACCGAGCACGGTTACCGTGCTCGACCTCGGAGGGTCGAGCACGGTAACCGCCCTCGGTTAAGCGTCCGTGTGTGAGGGGGAGGGTGGGCAGAGACGGGACCCACCGATTAACGATGTCGACTAACCGATGAACAACTCCGTTGTCAAACACGGCCATATAGTTTAACACGTAAGTTGATTGGTTGTCTTAGTTTCTTTGGTGCGGTTTTGGGTTTCAAACCCACGGACAACCTTGCACCTTTTTTCGTGTTTTTTCCTTATTGCTCTGCCGGGTGACCTTTGAATTAAACAAAACACCTTGTAACCAGTTGATTCACGCATGATTTTTGATATATTTTTACTATAATAATATTTATAAAGTGATATATTCTTATTGACATGTAATGATATAATATTGTATCATACTGTATCGGTAAAAAAATGGTACGACTAGTACGATCTGATTAACAAATTTTGATCTATATAATGTAAATTTTTTTATAAATATATTATATAGTAATATATCGTATTTATATTTATACCCCGCCTTTCAACAATTATAAAAAATATCTTTGAATTTGACCAAGTAGTTGTATATATAGCTTCTGATTTTTAGGCTATCAACTTTCAATAAATATTATTGAAAGTTGTTATAAAGTGTTAGTAAATGTGAAGAACTAAAAATACCCTTAAGACTTAATTACATGTTCTCCTCAAGTCACAATAGTCACATGTCTCCCTGTAAAACCCAACTTGAGGATAAACTCCTCGTTGCAACACTTAACAGTACAGCACTTAAATTATGTTAACTAAACGGAAGTCACGGAGAGGATATAATTCATGCATATTCACGAGTATTTTTAATAATTACTTAAAGTTCAGTATATAAATATTAATATTACAGATTACGTGTGTACATTTACCCAAAAAAAATCCCGAAATAAAAGTAAGAAGAAAAGTCATTGAACCGGCTCCTTTGTGTCTAATGTTATTGATCTCTATACATTTGAACATTAAGACATGTTTTGATGATATAAAAAAATATTCTATTTCACCTAATTTGAACTATTTGCCAAACATAAGAGATAAATACAACAGTATATTATGAATACTTTATCTTTGTGTCAACTGATAAACATTGATAGGAGTGGCATCATTAGCAAGGTCGCTCAAATTAATTTCATCTGTTCCAATAATGAAGTACGATCCCTACACCTCACCTTTAGTGTGTTTAGAAAAAAAATATTTTTGAACACAGTTTATTGATATCAAACCTGACATAAAGTTCAAAACAGTAAAACCAATTTACTCTTCCTTTCCTTTTTCTTATTAACGATGTAATCTCAAGAGAATACACAAAATTCCCCTATCTAGAGTAAGGTTCACCGTATCAATAATTTGTATTGAATCTGTCCGGTACATATACGATATGATACCGTCCGATTTATATAGACTCAGGACCTAACTCAAAAAGACTCGAGTTATCTAGAACTAAGTCGACCATCTAAACCCAATCTAAATATGATAATATATGACCGACCCGATATAACTCTCACCGATGTAACAAATCATGATCTAAAACACCAAATTCATTCTCTCTCTCTTTGTTCATGCACATACATCTCAACCCATCTCCCTAATCTGCCATGTATCTGATATCTTCCTCCTTGTCCTCCTTCGATATGTCTACATTATCTTAGCTCTCGATAATATAATAAGAACCTTTTCCATCTCGGCATTTCCAACAATATGTTGACATGTTCAAAGTTTTTGATTCAAAGATGGGACAGTCATATCAGACTTGTAGTTGGAACCAAGTGACTCCACATTTAACTTTTACCCATTCATGAACCCTATACATGCACGAACCCATTTCTTCATCTTTTTCTATCATGGAACTTCCGAATGCCCCGCCTTAGGTCTCAAATCCCATATTTGACAGTGAGATATCCCATGTTTATCACGGAGATAAATCATATTTTATCTATTTTTAATTTGATACGGTAATAAAATTAATCTTGTTACAATAAGAGATAATTTTTATGTATTCCGATTAATTTGACCTAATAAAATTGGTAGATTAATTTATCTCTCCATTTAACCCGTTATGACATAGAACAGATCTCAGTGACCAACGAAATCGATTCCGCAGCAGAGACGATGATGTTTCTCAATCCTATTAACTCATGAAAGATATCTCTTCGTTTATCTAACCCTCCATCAAAGAGGGACAAAATGATCTGACAACATCGAGTCAGACAAAATACAGGAGGACGAGTCAAACTCAAACTCCTCTCGTGTCCAAATTTGTGACCCGAAAAACTCATTGGTTTTGTTGCTTTCCTCATCACCTATCCCTGTTTTGAAGGCAAGTGACCTTTGACTGATCATCGCCATCATGTGAAGGCAAGTGTCATTTGAGAGTTGGTATTAATTACTGTGTCTACGTTAAACTATTTATCAAATTTGATCCACAGTCCTAGATCTCATCATGTATAAAACCTTTGCAAAAATTTTGAGATAAAACTTCACTTACTTTCCAATTTTGTGTGACTGCATCTGCACATGCTTTAATTAATTAATTTTCTAAAACGCATGCATCGTTGGGCGGTCTCTAATGTAGCTTAACTAATATCTCTAACGCTGAACAAAATATTACATAGATATAATAAATATATGGGTGTAGAATGTTGAATATTGCATACCTATCCATAAAGAAGTACAGGGACTATTCAACACTTCTCGTCCCAGGGTTGATTTGGTGGTCTTCCAAATCCACTTGAGTCTAATCTCAGGGTATGGTGCCATGTTTGAAAGGGCGTGGTTTGTCACGCACCCCTGCAGTTGTTTGATTTGATGATCGGACCGTGTGAGAGGACCAATTTAAACAGTTCAACTCTCCCCCCGTCCGGAAAGCACCAAATCTGGGCGCGTTTGCAAATGATAGTGATTTTTGATTTATTTTTTTCAAAAAAATTTAGTGATAGAATAATCTATTTTGGGCCTCTTTTGGAAAAGATGGTGGACTTTTACTTTTTTTTTAAAAAAAAACCTGTAAAAATAAAAAAGTTTATTTACAGGATTTTTTTGGCTTTTTAAACTTTGGCTCACTTCTTTCTACATCTCTCTATATGTGAAAAGTCAATTTTTAAAAATATTGACTTGATTCATTTATGTTGATTTGTGAGGAGTACGACTTTAGATCAAAAGTCCTCTCAAAATTAAAAAAAGTCAATTTTTAGACTTTTAAAATGTGACATTTTTTGTTTTGTATATGTATTTACATTTTAAAATCCGACTTTTAAAAAAATTGATGTGACCTTTACCTATTTATTTTGTCTTTTGAGAGATAAGAATTTCAATGTCAAAATTCACTCCAAAAGTCTTCTCGAATGCGGGCTACTTTTGAAAATAATTTGAGAAATGAAAATTTTAACAGATATTTAGAAAGTGAATAAGTCACTCGTGAGTAATTTTTTGAGATTATAAAAATGCTCTTTTTTCTCCGTGTCTCTTTCTAACCTTTAAAATCACTCTAGATGTATTATAGAAGGCGTCACGAGAGGTGAATAATTTTAATAATTAAAATATCTAAAACTTTTATTTCGCGTTTGACAAATATAGTGGGCTTTAACTATTTTTCAAAAACTTTTAGAGAGAGAATAAATGCTAGTGTTAGGCGCATTTGGCAATCTACGTGAGTTTTGATTTTTTAAAAAAAATATTAGAGAGAGAAAAAATAATATCATTTATTTTTTATTTTTTAAAAATAAATTATTTTATTTTTTATATTTTTTAAAATTTAAAATTTAATTTTTGAAAAATGTGAGACAGACCTTCTCAAAAGACGAGAATCAAATCACCCCGTCCGATTCTGATGTATGGCCATGTCCCTTTGGCCGTAAGACAATAGCATTGCTCAAGTGGTGCTGCATCATCTACATAAATTGGTGTCAGTCTTCGTCCTTTTTACCAATAAAAGTGCCGGATTAGTCCGAGGATTTTATTTGGACGTCACTAAACCGTACCCCTCTCGTCATGCAATGCCTTCCATTGGTCGGGCATACTGCACCGTGGTGCGGAGAGGATCTCATTTCTCCTCGTTACCCCCACTACCAGCTACAGCGGCAGGAGCGCAGGACCCACGCCCTCCTGCAATCTCAGGAGGATCTTGTAAGTGGAAGCGTGAGCAGAAGCAGCCGCCCCTTCTTTTTGAAGAGGCAAACCATCTCTCTCTCTCTCTCTCTCTCCTTTCTTCTTCTTCTTCTTCTTCTTCTTCTTGCCCACCAACCAGAAAGAGGTGGATCAACGGGGAGATCTGTGGGCCTCATCCTCCTACGCTGCCTCCTCAACTCCCAGCTCAAGAGATCTGTGGATTTTTTTTTTACTCAAAGAAGAGGGGGCAAGAGAGAGAGAGAGAGAGAGAAGAAGAAGAAGAAGGGACGAGCTAAGCTGAAACTTCACAAGCTAAAGAGGGTAACCCTTTGCTCTCTCTCTCTTCTGATGAGGCAAGTCTCTGATGATCGATTCAGCTCCTTTTAGATTGGGCACTTTCTGCAACTCCTAGGAAGATCCCTTCTCTCTCTACACTTGTTCCTCTCCTCCTCCTCCTCCTCCTCCTCCTCCTCGGGTACTGCCCCCTTCCCTATGGATTCTGGCAACAGCAGCAGCGTGCAGTCGTCCAGCGGCGGCGACGAGGACGCCGAGTCCATCTCCACCTTCCTCGGCCCCCACGGCGGCCTCACCCACCACCACCCCTCCCACCTGCACGCCACCTTCCCTCGCCCGCCCACCTCTTCCTCGTTCTTCGACCCCTTCTCCACCTACCTCGACGCCTTCACCCGGTCGCCGCCGTCCCCGGCGGCCAATCCCGACTCCCTCCTCAACCTCGACATGTCGTGGGTCGGCAGCCTTCGCACGCTGGAACAACCGCTGAATTGCACCGACGTCGGCCTGCTGGGATCGGAGCTGCCTCCCCGCGGTTCGCCCGCCTCCGCCGCTGTCGGCCCCGGCCGGGGACCCTACACCGGCGGCGTCACCATCAATCCGTTGCCATCCCCTTCTTCATCGCCGCTGCGTCATCCTGCTTTAGCTCCTCCATCCGACCCCCCGGCCAACGCCGCCGCCGGGCCCCCGCAGCGCAGCTCCCGGAAACGGTCGAGGGCGTCGAGGCGGGCGCCCACCACCGTGCTGACGACCGACACGTCCAACTTCCGGGCCATGGTGCAGGAGTTCACCGGCATCCCCGCCCCGCCGTTCTCGTCGTCGCCGTTCCCGCCTCGCTCGCGGTTCGACCTCTTCCACGCCCCCGTCGCCTCCTCGACGGGGACGCGATCGCCCGACGCTGGTGTCCCCAGCGCCGCGCCGCACTCGCTGCTGAGGCCGTTCGCCCAGAAGGTCCCGGTCCCCTCTTTCGGCCCCATGGCCCTGCGCTCCTCCTCTTCTTCCTCGTCTGCTGCTCCAGCTGCCATTACGACTACCGCTGTCAGTGCTGCCGTGACTACCGGTGGAACCCAAGCTGAGGGTTCTAATCTAACGAGTGCTTTTGCGACGAATTCGACCGCAGCTACTTCATCCTCTACCAACGCAACCTCCATCGCCAATAGCCTCCGGCATCCACCTTCACTTGGCGACCAACACCAGAGTCTACTAAGCGTGTTCAACTTCCAATCCTCCTCCTCTACGAGGTATAGTTCACTGGATGCTGCCGTGCTCGGCGCCACGAGGGCCATGCAGGAAGCCGGCCGGGCGATGCCGACGGCAGCGGGTTACGCCCTTGGCGGCCGCCTCTTGCCTGCGTCGGAGGGAATGCCATCGTCGAGGGGCGGCAGCAGCGGTGGCGGGGATGACCTACTGCAGTGGGTCGAGGGTTCGGGCGGCTCGGAAGGAGGGGGATGAAGGACAGGTCTCGGGCTCGCCGGAGGAAGTTACGTAAGGCTATTCATGGCCGGAGAGTTAAGGTATCCTCGATGGATTCATGGATTTATTTTCATATGTGTACTTGGGCAAAGGAGGAGATCAGGAGGAGTAAAAAAAAAAAATCTTTGCTCGTATTTGTGTGGGGAAGAAGGAGAAAGACTGGTCAATATAATTCTTTCGACCTCATCTTCCTCCACCATGAGCAGCTAGCCTAGCACTACACATCAATGCTGATCAGATTTCCCTATTTGTTATGTGTACATAGTACATACAGCATTTCTTGTTATCTTTCTCTTTGACGAGAGAGTTGTTATACTCACCCGGAAGACTTGCCTTCCCGGTTTTGAAGGTTTTACTTGTCTCTTTCGTTGAAACTGTTCATCTTGTTCATCATTTTTTTTCCCGTTCCATCTCTTTATGTTTATCTGTACGATTGCGATGATGTGCACCATCTCATGTATAACTGTGAGAATGAGAGGGGGGAGGGAGACTCATATGCAAGTGTATCTTTCTGATCTAGACATGACGAGGGTTTGTCTTGTAGGGTTGTCCCGTGTGCACCTTCTACTGCTGCCGCTGCTAGCTGCCCTTGCTGCCCCTCTGATCAGGACGGCGCCAGCAGTGCTATCCTCAAGTTTTCGTCTGATGATTGTGAAAAGAGTGATTGGTGGCGAGATTTGGGTAACCTTAGCCTCCAAAACCTGGAACTTGGAATATGATAATTGAAGGCCTATATATCTCCTCCCCCGGCCCCGGCCCATGACAGTCTCTAAGATCAGAAGGAAGGTGAAAAAAAGTAAGACCCCATGAATCTTTTCTGGTGGTTGGAGGGTGGGGGGGGGGGGAATTAGGGTTCCCAACTGCTCCATATGGAAGATTCTCAGAATCAGACTCTCCGACTAAACTACAAAATCATATCGGCAATGAGATCATAATTAAATATATAAATCTTTCAGCCGTCTTGTAAGTTGTAACATGCATGCATGGAATGAGAGGCACCGTGAATCAGATTGCAGTCTTTGCAGAAGAAACGCGCAGGCCTAATTAAGGCTAGCTAGCTGATAATCAAATAATTAATGCCTGATCTGGTTGGACTCTTATCGAGTGATCAGAGTTTCTCTTTCATTCTCCATGTGACTTAATTAATAACTAATAAGAACCTTGAAATACTCCTTGGTTTGCAAGGCCTGTGATAGGAAGCGTACGGAAGGGGGAGTACACCTTGGGTTTTAGTGAAGAGTGACACAAAGAGAGTGATATGTCGGAAAGAAGGGTGGAGAAATAGAGACCTCCTTCTTTTGAGAAGGATTTTGGAATGTTGGGGATGATTAGCCATGGGATTTTGGGGGTGAATTGGCAAGTGGGACAAGTATGTTTCAAACTTTCAATGGGAAACTCATTATAGTGTCACCACCTTTTCCTTATTTTTTTTGTGTTTTTATCCTATCTCTCTCTCTCTCCCCCACTATATATATATATATATATCTCTCTCTCTTCTCTCAGCATATCCAATTGTTGATGAGAGGGAGGGAACCCTGGGGAGACACGAAAAGGAGTAGAAGGTAAAGGACATATACAATATCAAATTCCACATAAAAAGTTGGAGGGTTGATAAGCCCCGGGGATTTGTGGGTAAGAAGGCATGTGACCTTATACTGAAATCATGCTGGCCCATGCCTGCGGCAGGGAATAATCTGTTCCGTGGCAATGATGGCTTTCTCCTCCCCACCTCTGTGAGCGTCATGTGATGGGTTAGATAGAGAGATAGAAAGGGAGAGAAAAGAAGAAGGTTTGGCCTTCCCTAGACCCCTCCCCTTCCGGAAGGACCCTACCTACAATTTTGAGCCAAACACAAAAGACACACAGCTTTTTCACATCCCCAAAAACTGGCTATCACAGTCCTCCTTCCTCCTTCGTTGCAAGCCACACATTTATTATAAACACTGTACAAGATGTGTTCGAGGAACAACTTCCAGAGACCCCTTCTCCTCAAAAAGCCCCGTATACATCCACCGTGATATCAATGTAAGGGGGGCTCCCCCACAGCTTTATAATTAAGGTTACTTTGATTGAGATTATTAGGAGATTTTAATTATTAAAATTTTATGTATAATTTTATCTTAATCAAATGATCTAAAATTATCTCGATTTGTATGTTATATGAATTTTTTAAAATGAAGAGAAGAAGGTATAAAATGATGGGTGTTAAGTAATCTACAAAAGTTATTCTCATAAAATTTTAGGATAAATTTTAAGGTCTAAAATCTCTGACCCTCTGATATTTATTTAAAAAATTATATAAATTTTTTTTTAAAAAAAATTCACATGAATAATCCCAATCACAAGGGCCCTAAACACCTTATTTGCTGTAGGTGCATCAAATCCTAAACATGCATATGCAAAATGACAGTTGTGCTCCTGAATGGACGAAAACGGGAAGACCCTCCCTCCTCTCTTTCCAATCGGCCAAGGGTTCATTATGTGTTGGTGGGCTTGAGATGACAAGTAACACGGGCGGGTGTCGGGTGACTTTAACCATGAGAGAAACGTAGGGGATCCTTTGTGCCAGGATCCATCAGCCTCCACCAATGTGAACCTGCCACGACTCCCCTTACATATTGAAAGAACCCACTCTGTCAATCTTGATAGGGGAGTCACGGTATTTACTCACTCGGTATTCTTACAAACTCGAGGTGTGCATCAATCAAATATTTTTTAAATTTTGTCGTAACCTGAGACTCAATTCATCTTATTTTATTACACTAGACACATCTAGATTCGACATTTCAAAAAAATTTAAAATAAAAAAATTAATTTTTGATCAATTGAGTCCAACACTATTGACTCAATATAATTCTTTTAAATTTTGTAGGACTATCGTATGGAAGTGTGTTTTTACGCTACGTAAGAGTGATTCGGGACTACATTACCTAAATAAAATTTTCAAAAAAAAATTTACTCAGTGCACACCCGGGTTGAAAATTAACCCAAGTGTGCACGAAGCATTACTCTTTCCTTATTGGTCAAACATATTGTATCATGGTCAAAGAATGCTTTATATATAAATAAATATATGTATATAGATATATATGTAGAGAGAGATGAGGAGAGAGAGAAAATGATCGAATAAAATCGTCCGCAATGTAATTACAGTGAGAATGTTTTCTTTTACTCTTATTTCATAAAGGTTTTTATTTTTTTAATTTAAAAAATTTTTAAGATAAGATTCAAAGTCTCTTAACTTGAAGTGAGGATAAAATCACTTACTTTATTTAAAGTGGACTGTCGTAAAAAAGAAGAAAAAACAAATATGAATAGTGATTACTGTACATATAAATAGTAATATGAATAGTAATCACTATTCACATTTATTTTGTTGTCATACACTCCAATTAAAATAAGTGACTTTTTCTCCACAGTAAATTAAGAGATCTTAAAATTCACCTAATTTTTTTAAAAAATAAAAATTATAATATACTTAAATTTAATCAAATAAAGATATTCACATTACAATTATAGTACAAACATCCCTACTTGATCAATCAGATATCTCACTATAAAACAATAATTTGAGCTGTTAGATTTATCGACAAAGTTGAATTCATCGTCCCAATAGGGAAAAAAGGTATATGTTCGAATAAAATCTCTTAAGACATGATGTGGTTCCAACTAATACAGACAGGCCAACAATCTACATACGGCATCTTGTTGTGAGATGAAACCGGATCTTGCTAATGTACGATGATCAGATAGTCGTGATGTGAAGAAGAGACATCTTGTCGTAGATATACGAGCAGATATTATAAGGGTCTCTTTATTTTCGAGTTAGAATAGGGGGAATAGTAAACCGATGTGAGAGAAAACCATGAGCTCCACAGTTTTTCCTCGCACACGTGCCCCTTTAACCCAGGTGGAATAAGTAATTCTGAGGGTGGGGGTCGAATAACTCATTTCACCTCGGAAACAAAGAGGGCCTAAGGAGATGCCGTCTTGAATTTTCTTCTACCGTAAGGTCACTCACAGCTACAGATGGGCGAGTTTTACTTCTTGGTTGCCCATGCTAAAAGTAAACATTGTAAGATTTTTAGAGCAAAAGAAATATGTCTACTTATATGCCATGATTGTCATCGTCCCACGAGCAAGGTTTGTCGGATCATTTGACACTGTCATGTTGATTTTTTCAAGATATTATTCGATACGATATTATACTATACTAAAAAAACTAATTTTTATAGAGATTAAGTTATAAAATATGACAAACGTCTCTTTCTCGTTTCTCACCCCCAATCCCTCTCTTAAGTTTAAGGTTTCGACCTTTTGCTCCGAGTCTGACCTTGCCACCATCTCCCTTTCTTCTCCCCTCTACCCTGGCCTTCCCTAACCCGTCGGACGCACTGGCCACATCGCCGCCCTCCCCCTCTCTTGGGTTTAGGGTTTCCTACCCATCGTGTACGCCAATGGGCCACGCGTATAGTGCTTGGGTTCCACCATCCTTTCCCAAGTCAGAAGTGCGATGCACCGAGCTTCGAGGCCGATCTTCCTGCACAGGAGAAGGAAGTTCTCACTAAGAGTTAGTGACTCGGGAAAATCCTCTGATGCTTAAGTCAATGAAATGTACAAGAATTCTTTTTGAGAGAGAGAAGAGAAAGAAATATTTCAGTGTCACAACTAAGGCTCTATGTCTTGCATTGCATACGTTTAGGAGGTCAATAAGACTAGCCTTATATAGGCGACGAATTTGAGTCGTTATGGTGGTTTCTTTCTGCATGAGTTTAGTGTGACGATGGAATATGGCTAGTTGCGTATAGACCTCCCTATGTGACTATTGGGAAACGTGATTTGGGCAAGGTATGGAAATTATGGAAGTGCCTATCTTAGTAATGTGCGCACGATCCAACCAGGAGGCATACTTATGAAAACAGTTACTTTGATGAGGCGCCCACGATCTCCTGACATCAAGACCAGGCAATATGGTGCCTTGCCATTATTACATATGGTTTTCAAAATTAGGGCGGGCGATGTCCCAGGAAGGCGGGATTTTGCCACATGTCGGAGACCCAAAAACCAGCCCACATCAACTACAATGCCCATTATACATGACTTGGATTCGTCTAACAATGAAGGTCATTTAGTCAATAAAATCCTTGGGTTGTTATATATTAAAAGAATAGAACAACACAAAATTGTCATTTTCCCTTTACAAATTGTTAGATTTGGGCTTAAAACCCATTAATTGAGTGCCCATTAAGGACAACCCATTATGGCGCGGCCCAAGTCCTGCTCGGACTTGGACAGCCCATGGCCAGCCCACACTAGGAACCCACCTAGGGTGGGATTGTGGTGGATTAAGAACGGAAGGGGTTTCCTCCCTTTGATGTCCAAGTCAAGCTTAGATTTTATCTTAAGTGGGTTGCGCTCTCTCCTAGTCAGGTTTAGAGTCTAACATCTAAATAAAGAAAGGAACTTGTCCATGTCAAGTATAACATGAACTCTACTTCCTAGTAGTACTAGTACCTCACGTACCTCTATAAATAAGAAGGTAGAGGGAGGAGAAGCACAGAGAGAGACTCCATATAGTTTCTTGCACCAGAAAGAGAGAGAGAGAGCATAGCGGCCACCCTCCTGTGAGCTCCCCTTGGCAGCCGTTGCCAGTGTCCCTGCTCATCGCACTGTCGTCACTTGTCGATGTCACTACTGCTGCTACCACTCTCTCTCTCTCGTCGCAGTCATCTGTCGCAACCCCTGCCTCACCGTTGCTCGCCGCCGTGGGTGCCTACTTCCTTGCTCGCTATCTTTAGCGCCCCTATTCACCAACCTCCATGCTGTTGCCGCAGCTGCTGCTTTGTTTCCAAAGGCCATCATGGCCGGACCTTTCAGGGGAAGATGATGTGCATGGGCCGCTGCTCCTCTTCCTTCCTTGGGGGTGTGTGTGTGAGGGAGAGGAAGGCATACCCACGACCGGCCCTACCTTGCTTGCTTGTGAGAGAGAGCCAACAACTCTTTTCCCCTCACTTCTTTCTCCGTCTTCCTCCCTTCTACTCGGTGCTTCAAGGAGGAATGTGAGGAGAAGGCCATCGTGCCTTAGAGAGAAAAGGCTATTGTACATCGTCTCCGTGAGTGAGTCGTCTTCTCACGGTCATCTCAGTTTGATTGTCTACGAAAGGACATCACTCTCGTCTTTGAGTCTTGGAACGTGAATTTTAAAGGGTAGACTCTAGTAACTCACTCTCTGTCTCCACGACGTTACGTGGGTTTACCGTTTCTGATGTGCATAGGTACATCTTGGACTCAACCCATATTATATAACATGAATTACTCTAGTTTTATAACACTGATGAATTGGGATTCACGTGCCATGGGGCGTCACTTAGTCAATAGGATCTTCGTGTTATTATTAAAAGAAGACATGGTCCCAAAAAATATCATGGACAAATGTTACCTACCCCAGCGGACATATGCAAACCCGTATTCCAACGCGTAGAAACTTCAAAGAAATCTCTCCCCTGTTACATCAGATTAAATCTAAAAGCAATGAGAAAGTGAGATAACATTTCCGAGTCCATCAATGGCACTAATTTTTTTTAATCATGTCAATATTTACAAAGCAAGGTGAGGGAGAGCATACACCCCTTTAGCCCCGCTTTGGAAAGGGTTTAAACCCTTGTTAGCCCGGGGGTAACCATGGGTTTAAAGGCTTCAGCGCTTTGTTTGCGGGCTTCCGTTAATCGGGTTGAGCGGTGGGGTAACCACGGGATATCCATGGGTTCCGAAACCCAGGGGGCGAGGTGAGTTTCATTTGTCCCGATTGCACTGTCTCTCTTCTGCCCTCGCGTCTAGGAACTCGAGAACTCCCTCGAGCCCCTCCCGCCTACGACGCTCGTCTTCTCTCCTTCGAACCCTAATCACTCCTTCGAAATCCATGGATCTCCCCCGATCTAGCGTCGATGTCTCCATCCATCCTCGCACAGACTTGTGATGCTCGATCCTTCCTACGGCTAACAAGGATATCAGTCTGTGCCGCGACTGGTTCAAGTTCGTTGTCATTCGTCTCCGGCATCCCTCCAACCCGGTCAGCGGTGCCTTCCAGTCGTCGTCCTTCGGGCAAAAAAAATGGTAGGGAATCTTTCAACTTTGCAGTGTGGCGTCCCTTCCATTAGCTTCGCCTAGGTTATTGCATCCGACTCCTTTCTCATGAGTGACCAGTTCCATTTTCCCCCTTTTAAAGCACCCCGACAATCGTCCGCCTCCCTTCTCCACCTGCTCTTAACCCCATGTTTTTCATATCTACGGATCCCCTCTGTCGTTCATTTCTGTTGTCTGGTGCTACGATCGTTGTCTCTGGAAATCGTCGTCCCCTGCTCCGTGTTTGATCTGATCGGTGGTGATGGGTGTGGTGTGTTAGATCTATCTGTGCTGTCGTTTGGTTCAACCTTCACTCTTACCTGTAAGATCTTCTTCTCCGTCTTGCCCAAAAATTGGCACGTTATTATATTTTTTTCGTCTGTGGTTGAGAATGAAAGCCCCAGCGTGCACATATTATTCATGTGTATCTTGTTCTACTCATCCATATTTTCTACATACATTTTCCCCCCAATATTGGGGTTCTTACTGCTATACATCTGCGTTGATTTTCATATGTGTCGTCTTTAAAAAATTTACATTGCTTCCTCCACTTTGGGGGCAGCTTTGCATGTTTTGGATGGCTTTTGTTTCGTCATTTGTCTAGCCAGGGTCGTTGGTGGTAGACTCTATACTCTTACGTGTAAGGTCTTCTTATCTGGCTTACCCAAAAAAGGTATGTACTTGGGTTTTATCTAAGCTGTGCAGATGACAACCAACAGTTTATAGTACACAAGTGATATTGTTCCTTCTTCTGTTGTTCTGCATTTGTAATACCCTTCCATGGTGACCTTATATTTTTTGCATCCTTTTTTTCTCGATGCTGCTATTCCTACTGCTATACATCTGTGATGTCATTCATGTCTCATCTTTTATGATTTATTCACTTCTTCTTCTACATTTGGGAGCAGCTTACCATGAGTTGGGTGACTTTTGTTCGAGGTGGTTTAATAATTACATTATGTGGACGTTAAAAACATGTCACTTCAGGTTTAGTTTTGATGTTATTTGCTTTACTGCTTAAGGTATGCGTTAGTATTCATGCTGCTACTTTCAATGTTAAAAAACTTAGTTACTTTCAATTGTCAAATTTTGATATTATTTGTTATACATCATGTCTACTTTTGTTGTTATATGACATTACCTTCACTGTTTAAAAATAGATGTTACTTTCATTTATGAGTAAGATCAAGTCTGAGTTGTGTAACTTGTCCATTCCTAGTGTTATTTGTTATGCATCAAGCTTAGTTTTGATGTTATTATGCTACATTTAACCTCACTTGTGCTAGGTTAGACATTAATATATATAGCCTTGGCAATGAACCGGGTGCTGCCATCTAAGCAGGGATATTCTTTTGTAGGTACACATCTGCACGTGCTGTTGTTTCTATCAAAGTTCATCGTTAACTGTAAGAGACCTCTCCTCCCTTTTAATTTTGATGTTGCATAATCTACTATCATATAAATTATCAGTTGGCAAGAAACGATAGATAAAATCTCTAATTTTAGAAAAGAGCATTAACTATAAGTTAGTTGGACGTATGTTATTGTAACAACATGATTATCTTATTTACCTTTTGATGGGGACATCGCTTACCACTTCTCACTTCTCCACGGGACCGGATGATTGCCATTATGTTTAGCTTGATTTCCGAAGTCTAGCTATGTATTTTTTATCTTTCCTTGAGTCATTTTGATGTACTTATCTTTATTTTGAGTCATGGTCCTAAGTCGTCACAATATCTATCTAAGTATGTTAGGCTAGGAAGTCGTTTGGGCCCAATTAGATGGGCCTGGCCCATGGGCAACCTCTTCTTTCCTCAACCCCCTTGCTTATTTGCTTTTAGTAGTTTATCCAAGGACTTTTTGTAAATGTTGGGATTCCTATAAATAGGACCCCAACTCCACTTGAGTTCAGTAATGAAGTATTAAGCAAAATTTGAGCCATTGAGTGCATCTTCCCCTCTCTCTCTCTAGCTTCCTCACTCTCTCTCTCTCTCCCTCTCCCCCCCCAAGGGATTTTCGAAATCCACTCTCTCTCCTCCCTTTCTCACACCCTCTCACCTCCCAACCACCTCATTAATCCTCACCACTTCCCCACACCAACCCCATTAACTTCCCCTAGCCCCAAGGCAACCTCTCCTCTTCCCAAGCAAATCTTCCCCTTCCCCAAGCAGCCCTCTCATCTCCCAAGAGGGAATCACATCTCCCCAAGCCCCCTTTTCCCTTCCCCACACACCTCTTCCCATCCCCAACACTAGAAATTAATTCCCTTCTTAAACCCATTTTCAAATGTTCTCCCCTCTCTTCCCCCAACCAAATTCGTAACTCTTCTTCCACCCACTGCAAACACCCCCTTCCAGCCCTTATCCTCCCTCTCCCACACCTTGAAACACCCCCTCCTTGACCTCCTAACACCCAAGGGCCACTCCCATACCCATCCACCCCACAGGTCCCTCCATTACCACTCCCTATCCATACCCCTTGTTCCTTCCCCTTTCTCCCCATTTTCATTATCAGCCTGCAGGTGACAGACCAGGTTGCGGCTTGCAGAAGCTTCCCCAGGGTCACACGGTTTCTTCCTGGAGCGTGGCCTACATCGACGGAAAGGTCTGCGACACCCCTCCGCAGGCGAGGTGGAATCGTCCGGTTTCGACTTCGTGGCCGACCGGGAGGGCGATTCTCCCCCAACTGGTCCAGTCATCCCCTGCAGAGAACCTGAGCTCGGTGGGAAGCTGCTTCACGACCAACGGTGGAGGAATCAGGCTGAAGTATCTTCTTCAAAGTTCTTCCTCCCCCTGTCTACTTCCAGGATCAGAAGGCGGAACTTAATTCGGCGTCCGAGAGCCAGAGTTGCAAACGTTCTTCCTCAGTCGCACGGATCTGTCTCCTGCAGTCGGCAGCGACCAGTACCTACTCTTCAGGGCACACCAACCGCCCACGGCCTTTGATTGCAACCCCGTTGACTCCTTCTGAAAGCCACCTCAACCACGGAGACGACGCCACTGGTTTCGTGTCATTTGGAGCTCGGGAGTGCCCGTGACAGCGTCTGCAACCTGCTGCTACAGAACCTGGACCACGCGGTGCAGCCTCTGCAGAGAATCAGAACCAGCTTGCAAGCTCTGCCACGGCGAACCACAGCGGAATCAGGCTGAGGTTTCTTCTTCAAAGATCTTCCTCCCCCTGTCCCCGACCAGGAGCAAGAAGCGGAAGTTCGTTCGGCATCCGGCACCTCGAGTTCTGATTTTCTTTCTCAGCTCGTGCAAAGCTGCCTTCCCCTGCCTGCTACGACCTGCCAGCACTCAGAGGCGTCCCCCGGGTCACCCTGACCTCCGGCGACCTCCCCGTCAGTTTTTCTGAGAAGAAGGCTTAACCCCGGTTCCAGGACTTCAAACGGATCGAGAATCAGAGTTCGGGAACCCCAGGTACAGCCCCTGCTACTCACTGCATCAATTCTGAAGCTGCCAAGTACAGATCCCTGCATCCTGTTCAACCCTCCACCGCGACCGACAAACGACGGCAGACGAATTTGCTAAAAATCAGAGAGGCCCCCGTTCCTGTTACGAAGCCACCCCATCAAGTTTCGTCACCTGAAGAATTCTGTAGGAGGAGCTACGACCGCAACAGCGACCGCCTGTCCTCTTGCACAGCAATTGAGTGGATACCCGACGGCTTCCGTACCATCTCCTTTCGGCAAATTTCCCCGCCCGCCTGGCCGGCTTAGCGCCCCTCCCTGCGAGGAGGTAGTGTTTGATGTATATTAAACTCCCCAACCCCTAGTCCAACCCTCCTATGTGAGGTGTAGTTCTTGTAACTCGCAGCTCAAGCTACACCGGCACAGTGTGCGGGATCACACTTCCCCGCTCGCCCACGTCTCCGAACGGGGTTGGTTTCTTCAAACCAGCCGGGTAAGCTCTGAACTTTGCTCCTGCCATGTTAGTGCTTGTTCATTTAATATCCGAAGATATCGCTCCGTTGCGCATGTGAGTGAGTGCTCGTCCCCGACCCCACCTTCAAAGGTGTGGTCACCGTGGTCAAAGTGAGTGAGAGTGACCTAGTGCCCCAATTGGCACCGGCCAGCCCCAAAGGTGTGGGCCACATACCCTCGGGAGGGCAACCCTAGCCCTGCTGGCACTCTACCAGCAAGGGTCTTGATCCATCACCTCTTTCTAGCATCATATAGTCACCCGGGGCTCGCGTGTGTGCGACGGTGTTTCGGTCCCGATTTATCATCTTAATTGCTGTGTGTTTGTGAATGCGGATTAGATCTTAAGTTGTTTTGTTTGCTTGCTGCCTACCCCATATTGGTGTCACATCACCTTTCTATACAGTATTCATCGTGACAGAATTGTTCATTTCCTTTACATTGGCATATACCATATAGGTGTGTATTTTTCATAGACGTCATATAAACATTGTCTTACCTTTCATTTTCTATGTGCAAATTCACGGTATAATGGACTTAAGATTATGGATTGTGTGACCATATTCTTACACCTTCATTGAAATGGCATGTACATTTAAAAATGCAAAGTGGTCATGGATAATTTGTTATATCGTATTATTAAGGTGATAGCAACTGCAAGTGAATTCACTTATACATGGAAATCCCAAAATATTAGAATCTATAGTAGACTTGGTCTAAGTAATGTATAAATCCTTGAAATCTTATGTTACAAATATTTAGTTTTGCGACTTTCATACTACTTTTTGTTGGTACCATAAACTATGATAAGTTTGAGAAAGATATTAAAATGTCTTGGCCTATATGTTCATAAGTTTACCTAGACATGTTTACATATTATACTTTCACAAGTGATATTTTTTCTCATTAATTGCCAATCCAACAATTCATTTATTTGTTGGAGGTAAAAGGTTGGAGAGGAAAAAGTTGATTTGGTTTGTGGACATTCCAAGCCTTGACCTCTGTGGACTGCACGTCAACATGTCTTGCACTGGTAATTGACGACCGCCTCTATTTGACCTTGAAAACTTTGAAAATAGTCGTCCCACAGAACATCCTCCCATAATCGGCATTTACCCTCTCTGTTTAGGTCAATTGTGGACATTGGAGATGGACCGTATCTTACTAAATTTAATTAGTGAGGAGTTGATATGTGGAGAGTTCAGTGTATCAGATTCATGGGACATTGTGCGAGAAACATTTAACATCCGAAGTGAGCTCAATTTTTTCACCTCCCATTTGAAACATAGGCTTGACTTCTACAAATCATTTTATGTAGTAGCCAATGCTCTTGTGTCCGATGGGGGTTTCAAATGGGATGAGACTTCAAAGCAAATACAAGGCACTGACATGCTATGGGATGCATACAATGAGGTGTGTTAAATAGCCACGAATCACTGAGTACACTAAGGTTTTGTAACTATGAAATGCATGCTAATTTTATACACATTATTTTTGCAGTTTAATACACTTGTCATGTGGTTTAAGGGGAGGACATTACCCTTGTATAAGGAGATTATGCATTCTCTCTGTACGTGGGATAGCCTTGGTCTATGAATAGCTGTGCATGTCATAACTGATATGCATTTATGAACTTTGCATGATTTATCATCTTTAATTTCATGTGTTAACTTTATTCTCGTATGTTTACTTCGGGCCATTATATGGGAGATTGTCTTCCTTGTTGTCCTTGTAGACAAACTCATGTCGGATAGCAATGGGAAGCCACGAGTAACGAACTTCACGACTAGGGAAGATAAGGTGTTGTTAAATCTCTTGATTGACCAGTACCACAAGAACACTTGTACCCAAGGCACTTTCAAGCAACGTGTGGAACGATATCATAGGACCCTTCAATGCTGAAACAAAAAAGGGGGTTGAAAAAAATAATCTTTAAAATAGGTGGAAAACTTGAAAAAATAATACCATACACTCGAACAATTGATCGCACGGACTGGCTGGGGATGGAATGACATATTGAAGATGCCTGTGCTGCCTGAAGAGGGTGCTTGGGCAGAGGCGATTGCAGTATGTAATAAATATTTTGAACACAAATATTAAATATCAAGATCCTAGTAGAGATTCACTACAAGATACTTACCTTGTCTTCTTGTCTCATAGGCTAATGTTGAATACAAGAAGCTTCTAGGGAAGTCATATGAGTTCAAGGCAAAAATGGACATCCTGTGTGGTAACAGCATGTCCAGGGGATGTTTAGGATTTGACACAACGATGGACAATGACTTATCACAGAGGAGGTCTTGGGGGGATGAAGATTCACCTCGCCGTCGATTAAGTTCTATGGGTCTTCAACCAAATGCTTCACCTGTGGACCTAGAGATTGAGTTCAACCCCTTCATACCAACTTCTGGCAGTTACCAAGTTCGTACGGAGTTTGAGACGCAATGGGGGAGATTCAATACTCCATTGTCAATGGGAGGATGTAGTGGCATAGGACAGTACACTCCTTCACCACCTACAAAACGACCATCTGAAGATGAGACAACTTCTCCCAACAAGACGATGACATGTGCCACTCCCTCATACACATGTGATCGGGGAAAGCGTAATAAGAGGTTAGATAATGCCACTAATGCACTCAACAAGTATTGTGCTGTGAATGCTAATTTGGTGGATTTGTGCAAAAGCTTTGGCGGTGGAAATTCTTCTACCACTTCTACTTCAGACCAGTCATGCACAGTCAAAGATTGTCTTAAAAAAGTGAAGGAGTTGCCTGGCTACAATCAGGATATCTTGTTTAAGGCAGCGGATCTGTTCGATAATGCTCATGTTCGGTCTGTATTCATGGCATTGGATGACGAGGATAAGCTGGGGTGGATCGCTCATCGGCTCCGTTGAACCACTATGTGTTACTCGTCTCTATATTTGACTAGATTCTTTCTACTTCGTAACACTTTCTCATTTTCATTCATGCATGTATTAATATCTGGGGGGTGTTATGCAGGTGGATCATGGCAAAGTATAAGTGTTACGTGGTGTGGGTTGGTCGGTGTCCGGGTGTGTACTACACATGGGATGATTGTTATGCACAAGTGAATGAGTTTCCCGGAGCGAGGTACAAGGGATTTGTATCAATTGATGAAGCAAAGGACGCATTTCGAAGCATTGCCGCATGCAACACTAGTTCCGTGACCTTTCCAAGGGGATTGATGGACCGCGTGACTGAAGACCCCTCTCCTCAGATCCACTTGCAGTCGAGGGCTACGCCTATTGTTATGCATCAGCCAGCTATCATTATTATCATTTTCATTATCATTCTCTTCCTTTTCGTCATACTGCTTGGCGTCTTTCGTGGCCATTGAGTGGCATAGTTGATGTAGTTGACTATTAGTGGTTTGATGTATTTTCTCATGCTTTTACTAGATGTGTGATGTCGATGTACTGGTGTTGTTCGTGGCCATTGAGTGGCATAGTTGATCTAGTTGACTATTAGTGGTTTCATGTATTTTCTCATGCTTTTACTAGATGTGTGATGTCGATGTACTAGTATTTTACAGGCCATAAATAGAAGTTATTTCTCCAAACTTAATATTTGTCATGTGTCTTGCGTATGTTTAACATGGAATTATGGATGCCAATAATCTTGTGATACGGCTTATACAGGAGGGGATTGTAGCATGCCATAACATGGTTGAATGTATAGTGGAAGATTTAGTAGATTCGATGGATGAAGAAAGGATTGTTGTGTGTGTGCCTAGACCTATGCATACATGTCACTACACAGGACATGTGTGGGTCCACGACATTTTAATGGGTCATGAAAAATGATGTTACAACATGTTCAGGGTTAACCAACCGATGTTCTTTTATTTGCGTGACGTCCTCCTAGAGCGGAGATTGATAAAAGACAGCCAATTTGTCACTGCAACTGAGCAATTGGCGATGTTTCTATACGCAATGGGACACGGTGTTACAACTGGTGCCATGTGCGAGCACTTCCAGCACTCATCACAGACAATAAGTCACCATGTGAATCATGTGTGTAATGCCATAGTTGAACTTAGGGGAACATACATCCAGCTCCAGCCAACAACAGAAGAGGTGCATCTGTTCATTCGACATAATGACAAGTTCTACCCCTACTTTAAGGTAACTTATATTCATTACCACTAGATTTGCAACAACATTCTAATGGGACTATATTACAATTGCAGTATGCGTTGGGGGCAATAGATGGCACACACGTCCCTATCAATGTTCTAACATCGAAACATGCACGTTATCGTAACCGTAAGCAACAAATAACTCAGAATGTAATGGCTCGTATATCTTTTGATTTACAATTCCAATATTTGGCCGCCGGTTGGGAAGGCTCAGCGGGTGATCAGAAGGTCTTGACTTGGGCCATAGAAAAGGAGGGTTTTAGAGTGCCTCCGAGTGAGTTCAAATTTAACGTTACCTTCTCTAAAATTCATGTCAAAAATCTAAATATAGAATTTGTAATTCAGTAATGCTAAAACTTTAGGTAAATATTATCTTGCCGACCTTGGGTATGCAAACACTAGCAGTTTCCTCTACCCTTATCGGGGAGAGCGTTACCACATTTCGCAATATCAAGGCCGTGGTACTAGGGGTTATCAAAATTTGCGAGACAAGTTTAATCACCGCCATGCGCAGCTGAGGAATGTTGTAGAGCGAGCGTTCGGGGTGGTCAAGATGCGATTTCAAACGTTGAAAGAGGGGAACATGAACCCAATTCGCACCCAAATATTAATTGTTGTTGCATGTTGTGTCGGCCACAACTTCATACGCCGGGAGCAAGGGGATGACTTCTACTTTCAACATGCACAACTTAACGTTGAAGATGTCGGTGACGAGGATGTGGATCCCAATGTCCATGTGGCGTCTCGTGACATTAGGGAGGGAGAGCAGCTTAGGGACACTATTGCTACTCATCTCTGGCTTCAAACTTGATCTAATGTTACCGTGCCACTTTTGTTATTAATGCTAATATTCACCTTCTCTAAATATGCCTTCGACTCCAACACAATTACTGTGACAAGTTGTTTAATTTTGTCAGGTGCTTTATTGTCATTTGGCAGGTGTTCTTCTAAAACACCACTTAGAGGGTCCCTATGTTTGTTGCCCCCAGTGTATGCCCAACTGGTCATGAGCGTGCATGGTTGGGTGTCGTAGACGGCAAAGCAATGCAACTCCATCACTATCATGCCCGTTTGCCATTTGGGTCATACCTCCGGAACGAGGCGGCATCATTTGTGCACCGACTAGGGGGTGGGGCGATGAGGAATGGGTTCTATGATTTCATGTTAGGGTAGGATGAGCACTTGTGACAGCCCAACATGAAAAATGACTACAAGCATCCCAAGACCCATACTGAGCCCACCTAACCATCGAAATATCCATGTTCTAGTAATCTGGGATTGTCGGGTGCCGCGGTCTCCAGTAATCATTTATGCATAGGTAAAATGGTGTCCAATTATGTTTCAAAATTTGCTATCATCTATTGTTACTCGTACTAATAATGCTTTTTTTCTTTGATATAGGTGTTCTTTTAAAACATATATGCATGCATTATTATCTTTACATGTATGCCTGCGTTATAGTTGTTCAGAGGATGGCATGGAGATTGCTCAAGATTTGTAGTCAATTATTCTATTATATTGTTGGAAGTGCTAACTAATTGAGCAGAATGTTGAGGGGTGAAAGGATCACGCACTGGTTCCTGCAATCAATCTTCTCTCTCTATTGTACAAAGGTGAAGTCAGGGGTTAATTTCTGTATAGTATAGTGTATTGTGTCTTTCTTTAACTTGGCCTTGCATAGGGTAAGTTTCAATTTTATGGTTTGAATGCAATCAATGTTTCATAATAAGTTGTTGTCTTTAGTTTTCACAGTTAACGAGTCCAGATTACCTTGTTAGTTATGCTGTCCATTTTTCACACAAGTTGCTCTTACCATTCTTCATTCTCCAGGTTTGCTACACCACAAGCACTTTTCTGTACCCTTCCATGATGAGTACATTTGTATATGATTCAATGCTAGTGAAGTGCATTTGCATGTTACATCCATTGTGAAATGTAGAGTGTTTACAAGCACAGCTGGCCCATCTTCCTCTGTTTTCCTTTTTTTGCCCTTTATTTGCTTTCATCTTGTGCTATCCTTTTCTTGTTCCCCTGCTTGTTCCACCTGCTATCCTCTTCCGGTTCCCTCTGCAACTTGTGGGTTTGCCAATCTTATGCCAACTTGTACTTCTGTGTGATAGTTGAGACTCATTTCTCAAGAATGTAGCATTGTTAGTTATATTTGACTAAAGCATCCGATCATTTCTCTTACCTCTTTTTTATGACATGTTGTATATATGGCCCTCCATCTATATATATTAAGCTTAGTAGCATTTCTCCTACTCTTGAATTAAGCACATTAGCATTTCTTTTGTAAGCACAGCAAATTATGCGGGTTATATATATGCCAATTGGAAGTCCCTGCCAAGGTTCCATCTTTGTGTTGTAATAATACCTTCATAGCAGATGCATTGTTGGTAGCTATTCATTGTTGGTTTAAATTAACCATGTCTCATCAGAATCTGACCACATCAAAAAGGGCTTCGCAGGTTCGGCAGGTAGAAAAGAAATAGCGAAATCGGGACAAATGCAACCCACCTCCACTGATGGGTTTCAAAACCCAGAGATATGCTGTGGTTAGCCCTGATTTATGGCCTTCCCAATCTGAAATAGTCACCTGTGTTCTAATAAATCAACCCATATTAGATCTCCTTGTTTGTTGCCCCCATTGCATGACCAATATGTCATGTGTGTGTATGGTTGGGTGTCGTAGACGGCATAGTAATGCAACTCCATCACATCCATGCCCCTTGCATTATTTGGCTCATTGCTCTGGATGAGGTGATATCATGTGTGCACCAAGTACGGGTTGCGACGATGAGGAATAGATTTCATGATTTTATTTGGGGGTAGGATGATCACTTGTGACACCCTCATATAAAAAATGATTACACATACTCCAAATTTCCATACTGAGCCCACTCCACCATCACATTATGTATCTTCAGATTCTGTATCAATTAGTTCCTGTTTAAACTTGTTATTGTCTGACTAGCTTGTTGTGCCCCTGTGGTTTTGATAATAGCAAACACTATAAGTCACCATGTATCTGCATGAAAGATTGAATGTTGATAAAATATACATTTGGTCATGCATCTGTTCATTGCACTGTGCGTTAATGAGGACCGTTTGCTGTGTAGTGTTTTTGTGCTGTCAATACTCTTGTGTGCTCATCTGTGTATGAAGCATTAAGTCTATGCAGGTTCAGCTCTATGTCAAATTAGGTTAATGCATATCCATGTTGACTGCATATGAGGTTCGTGCACATCTTAGTCCATTGCATTCAAGGTCCATGCACATTTCATATCAATGGCATATTAAGTTGCATGCATATACACATCATCGAACAAGTTGTGTGCACACATTTCTATTAGGTTGATTAAGTCATACGCACACACCAAGGTCGGTGCAGGTTCAGTTGTTAAGTGTTTAGATCGATGCATCTTCTGCTTGTCTGAACGATGTCTGTGCAATTTTCGCATTGTGCACATAAGGTTTGTGCACATCACTGCAGCTAGCTTGTGCAGGTTAGGATTATGGCATATAAGAGTCGGTGCATACTCAGTTGTTATGCATGTAACGTCGGTGCACGTCCATGGTTAGGCAGCATGTAGGTCCGTGCACCTCTCGCCTTACTCATAACATCTCAGTGCATCTTTGTGCCATTCGCATGAAACAGTTAGTGCATTATCTGCTTCATGCTATACAAAGTCCGTGCATATTTTTGTCTTGGGCATATTGAAGTCGATCACTGCCGAGGCACAAGCCCAACCCATAGCCATCACAGCCGTCGGAGAAGGGTTCTCCAGGAGCCAGGAACCCCGCCAGTAGTGGCTCCATCAGCACCAACTCGAAGCTCATGACGGCATCCAGGCATCCATATTCATCGATGGCAGCGAACTCGACCTTGTAGTCGTCGGGCAAGGGGCCGATAGAGGGGGCATCGAAGGTCATCATCAAGGTCAAGGGTGGGAAGACGAGAGGGACGTGTTGGCGGAGGTGACTGTACTGCTGCTCCAGCTTAATTCCCTCACCCAAAAAAGGGCTTCTTCATAAGAATCTGATGCTACCTGTACACATCTGTTTTGTAGGGTTTGTTATAACTCGGATGTAAATCTTCATGATCTAATAAATGAAAGTAGGGTCTTCAACCCTGATTCTTTGTCTACTCTTTGTGCACTCATATGTTCTTTTATATATATATATATATATATATATATGTATGTATGTATGTGTGTGTGTGTGTGTGTGTGAGAGAGAGAGAGAGAGAGAGAGAGAGAGAGAGAGAGACGTAGTCGCTTACTCCAGATTGTTTATCGTATCGTCTTTTGTCAGGTTCATATGTTCCCGTGAGCTTAAATATATATAGAGGTGTACATATGTATATGTATATAGATATATGTGTGTGCATACATTTACCTTTTTTTGGCTATCATTCTCTCCCTGGTAGATTGCTTGATTTTCGTTCTAAATCTTACCATGGCATCCGTGTGGAGGAAGATATACGTAAACACAGACACACGTGCGTACACACACACACATAGAGAGAGAGAGAGACGAGTACTAGCAACAAAGAGACAGAGATGAAATATACCATCAATAATAAATATATTATCAAATTTAAAATATTTATAAGAATATGGATATTAATTAGGTGATCAGTGTTGATAAGAATCGAATTATTTACTAATTATATGCTAAAATTTTTAAGGATAATTTTTTAGGTTTCTATTTACAATGTGTTAACTATAATTTTATTGTCATGTAATTTATATGTTTTAACTTTTACATATTTACAATCTATTTTTCAACTAAAATCACTGTCATTTTAATATTTTTAGAACAATATATACTATAATGTTAATTAAAATATACCTATGTATAAATTATTTAGCAATGAATATCAGTAGGTGTGAGAGAGAGGGAGAGAGAGTGACGTGGGAGTGAGGGGAGGGAGAGAGTGAAGGGGGAGAGAGAATAAACTTTTATTAAAAAAATCATGAAGTAAGGACAAATATGGTATTTGGGTTGTCATAAGTAAATAATTAACTCACTTGTTACCAAATCACAATGGAATAAAAGCAACTTAACACACTTCTTTACTTCCAGATTAACTATCTTTCTACCAAATCAAAATTGAGTTAATCCGAGACTAAATTAAGTAGATTTACTTAACCCACTAAATACATAACCCCTTTCCAAAGTGAGACTTAAAGAAGGGAAGGGACGCTCCACCCCCCACCGCCATACTCGTAGGAAGATGTCGTAATTAAGCCACTGATAAATGCCATGTAATGATTATATGCACAAAAGACCTTCACTTTAGGGCACATGCTACTTTCATATATATATATATATATATATATATATATATATATAAACTCTTACAATACATAATACTTGAAGGATAACTTTCTCAAAATTCAAAATTCATTTTTAACTTATGTATTCATTTGATAAAACACTCCTTTAAAAGACTTATGGGGTGTTTGAGAACATTTTTTTCTCGGAGGTTATTTCTCTCTTAAAATTTATTTCATGTTAATTTTTATCTAAATTTTTAAAACTGATGCAAGTTCCTTACTACCCGTTTTGCAAGATTAACACGTTTTTAAAAAATTATATAAAACTGTTTGACAAGTTTCTTTCCAAGAACATTTTCTATCATTAACTTTAAATAAACCCAGCGGCCACCTGCCTGTTCCCGGCGCCGCCGGCAAACGCCGCCCCAGCTCTGCACCGCACGCCCAACCGCCGTCGACCCCAGCCTCCGTAGCCATCCACAGGTGGCCGCTGGCCGCTCCCGTGCGAGCCAGCCGCGCCAGCATGTCGCCGCCGTGGACCCTGCTACCCCAGTTCCCAACGCCGTCCGAGCTTCGCAACCACCGCGGGGAGCCCTCCCTGCTACAGCCCTGCTACGGTCGCTCCACCGCGACGCAGCCGCTGTGGCGACATTGCTACTGTCGCTCACCCACGGCGGAGGGGGCCGTCGGACGCAGGGGGAAGGGGGGAGGGAGAGTCCGGCAAGCGGAGCAGGAAGGGGGGAGGGAGGGGCGGCGCATGCAGGGGGGAGGGGGAGGGGGAGGGGGAGGGAGAGGCTGGCCGACGGAGGGGGCCGTCGGACGCAGGGGGAAGGGGGAGGGAGAGGCCGGTCGGCGGAGCAGGAAGGGGGGAGGGAGGGGCGGCACACGCACGGGGGAGGGGGGAGGGAGAGGCCGGCCGACGGAGCACGTAGCACACAGGGGGAAGGGGGGAGGGAGAGGATGGGAGAATACGCGAGACGTGAACGATTTTTAAAAAAAAATTGGTGGACACTTATTTTATTTTGAGAGAACTTTTAAAAAGATGAAACTTCTTCCTAAAAATTAAGAGAGAGCAACTAAACACGTCTAAGTGAGCTCTTTGTTTCTATTTTTAAATTTGAGAGATAAAAAGATAAAAAGAAAAAATAAACATCTTATTATCTTTAATTTTCTAGAACGTTCGTCAAATAACTTGAGATTACGAAGAATCATAGATAAATATCGGGATTGAAAGAGCTAATCTCCAAATATGAATCAATCTCTAAGGGTCATGTTTGAGAAATCTCCATGTATTTATGTTGGACAACATTCAACACGGTGGTTTCGTGGACGGCCTTGCTCTTATTCTTTTCTCTCACATATGGCACATTTTTTATCATTTTTTAATGCATTTCTTATGTGTGGCAATGTCAGACGCAGGCTGTTATGAATTAGACTGCCAGCAGATGCACCTGGTCCCCGAGGAGCGCATTGGAACCCTAGATTGGTGGTTTAGACTTTGACACTCAGCGGATTGGTTGACCCAACCGTGGCTCCCCCCCGACCTGTCAATCTTGGAATCTTCTTCTTCTTTCTTTTTCTCTTTGTTTATTTATTTGTTGGATGGGAGGTGAGAGGTCTCATGTTGAATTTGATGATCAAAGCCACGAGATAGGGATGGTGAGAGTTTAACTGGTCCACATATATTGTGTGATTTAAGAAAAATGGTGTTTATATTTTTTATACAATGTTTTTAAAATACTTTCTATGGATGAAAATAGGTCAATCTCATCCATGAAAGTTATATATTGCCATTTATATGCTATGATATGAAGAAATATTTTAAGTGAGGAGGGTAAAATTTGTCAGGCCCAACACGGCCCGATATTGTCAGACTCGTTTCAGCCCGGATAGGCCGAGCTCATCACGGACAACCCATCGGCCTCTGGCCTATTCAGTGCGGCCCAGATAAGACCGAAGGAAACTCCGCCAGTCCATGGGCAGAATTACTGCACGGGTAGGATCCGGATGCCGCAGAACTCGCCAACGGACAAACGTCGCCACCACCATCACAGGGTTTCCCCGTCATGGACCGAGTCACACCCACGCCATCGAGATCCCCGCCACAAAACCTCCCTTCTGGGATGGGACGAGCGTGCAACAGGCAACCCCTACAATCAAGGAGACGTTACTCCCCGATCAACGTCATTTCCCAGCCAGAGAACGGCCAGTGTCACCACTACACCCTGTATAAATAGCTTCCCAGTGAGACCTAGAAAAGAGAGAGAAAGGAGGACACACACAGACACACCGAGAGAGAGGCCAGAAGACAGAGAGAGCATAAACAAGGCAAGAGGGAAAAGGGATAGAGATCACATCGCCAGCAGGATAGCAGTGAGAGAGAGGTTCCCACTCGATTCTTCTTTTCTTGTCTCTCCGGGCATTCTACGATCACTCTCCGAGCACCCTCCAAGCATTATCTCCACACTATAGGCTCTCCTCTTTTCCCCCTCAATCCCTTCTCTCTTCACCCTTCTTCTTCGCCTTCTCGTAGAGTTCTGACTTAAACATCGGAGGGTTGTCCCCTGGGATCACTCCCAGGACTCCTTCTGACGCAGTCTTCTAGTGATTGTAGGTTTCCTCAAGTGGCCGACTACTCTTTCCCAACAAATAAATTTTAAAGGTGTAGTACGGGACTCAGGGAACACTTTCCTACCTCTACACTTCTTGGTGACTTCTGTGGGAATCGAGTAGGAAGCCATGGCACCCAGAGGGAACTATCACAACACTAGCAACCGCCAGGGAGCCTAAGCTTCCCAACAAACTTCCGAGGAAGTATCTTCTCATCTGCCCCGCGGCGTGGCTCCACTTGATCCCACCACGAACGAGTTAGCGGAGATGCACCGAAAGATATAAATGCTAACGGAGACCTACTAGGACCTCCTCCAGTGGTAGTTGGAACAGGAACGAGTCCCGACGGTACGTACTCACCTAGAACGATGGTGCACCCACCATAGCGGAGTCCAGTCGAAAGCACGAACCTTCGCTCCTCTCCGCCACGCATTCCTGACAACCGCGTAGCCTACCCTCGCGGCATCCCGCCAACCCGCTGCATCCCAAGCCGTAGATGGCGCAATGGTTATGATGCTACGAGGAGGTCAAGCGTGAGCTTGGAAGCAAGATCCGCTACCTAGATAACATCCTCCAGATAGCACGAACTTGGGGGCTCATCAATGATGACTCAGACTTCCACGCCCCATTCTCTCAGGAAATCATGGAGGCATCGATCCCCCCAAAGTTTTAGCTGTCGACGTTCACTCCATACGATGGCACCACCGACCCCGTCGACCACATGCATAGCTTCGAGTCCAACCTGGTATTCCACCAGGGCTCGGACGCTGTGAAGTGTTTGGCGTTCATCACCACCCTACGGGAGAATGCTCGGATATGATTCGAGTTGCTATCCCCAGGACCATTACCTCCTTCCAACAGCTGAAGAAATTATTTAAGGAGAATTTCATTAGCTACAAGAAGGAGGCCAGATCTACAGTGATCCTCCTCGCCATCAAGCAGGGCCAGGAGGAACCCTTGTGGGACATCATTGCCTGGTTCTGCAAAGAGGCCCTCCGCATCCCTCGCTTGGACGTCAGCATCGTCATAACAGTGTTGACGCAAGGCACTCGGGACACCATCCTCCAAAGGATGCTCGGGGTGGAGTCCCCAACGATGTTGATGGATCTCCTCACCCTAGCCCAAAAGCACGTCAGCTGTGAGGATAATAATATAGCATTTAACTGAGCGTCGCCGGCCAGTCAGTCTAATCGCAAGAGCCCGAGCCTTAAGTGAACGCCATCGACTATAAGCCATCGTGGGTGGACCCCATCCTTGACTGCTTTCTTCATTAACGCTTGCCTAAGGATCGCTCGGAGGTCCGGCGAATAAGAGCCCGACCAGTGCATTTTACGCTTGTCAACAGACGCCTCTTTATGCGTTCACTATCGGCGCCCCTCCTCAAATGCTTGCTCCTCTCCGAAGCCAAGCAAGCTATTCAAGAGGTCCATGAAGAACTGTGTGGCAGCCACATAAGACGATGAGCACTCACCAAAAGTTTGCTCAGATAAAGATACTAGTAGCTTTTTAGCTTCCAAGAGGCGAGCAATAATCTTCTCATCTTCAGGAGATAGACATATGCTCCCCTCGGAAATATAGCTGGTAGCTTTTTAGCTTCTAAGAGGGAGCAATAATCGTCTCCTCTTCAAGAGATAGACGTATACTCCCCTTCAAAATACAAAGGGTGGTTTCCGAGCTTCCAGGAGGGAGTAATAATCATCTTCTCTTCAGGAGACGGACGTATGCTCCCCTCCAAAAATATGAAGGGTGGCTTCCGAGCTTTCAAGAGGGAGCAATAATCCTCTCCTCTTCAGGAGAAGGACGCACACTCCCCTCTAAAAATATGAAGGGTGGCTTCCAACCTTTCAAGATGTGAGCGATAGTCTTCTCCTCTTTGAGAGATAGACATACGCTCCCCTCAAAATATAACGAGTGGCTTTATGTAAGTTTCCAAGAGGCGAGACGTCTCCCCCTCTTAAGGAGAGACTAACTCCCCTCCAAAATGGGGTCGGTCATCTCATGGTCACGAGTACGACAGTGGTCCATTGACTACCTCTCAAGTGTGCCCTTCATGGTACTTCCTAGAGGATGGCGCCCGAGTATTCCTCCTCTTCAGGAGAGAGCTCGATGCGCCCCTCAGAAACTAGAGATGGTCACCCCATGGTCTGTCTTATTTTATCTTCTTGTTGAAAAGTCAACAGCATACCACTGACCACTCTCACTCTCTTGGTAGACCTAAGCTCAGCCCGGTCGAGGACTCAACCGCCACCGCCAGCACACCTAGAGAGAAACCCAAGCGCCGCTCTGCCACCTATCGTGTCCCGTTTCTCCAGGCACAAAATGACACTGCAATGATGACAGTGACGTCACCCTACACCCGTAGAGGGGCTACCTTGCACACCAAGGAAGATAGCGAGCGACAAGATTTCCTGAGTTAGAAGAATAAGAAGGTTCACGGAGGCTTCGCCAAAATTCCTCCCCCGTCGGGCCTCGTACCATTTCTCCCGAGCGCCAAGCACACTCAACGCTCGGGAGTGGGGGGTTAGTGAGAAGGGTAAAATTCGCCAGGCCCAGTATGGCCCGATATCGCCAAGCATGTTCCACCCCAGATCTACCGAGCCCGTGATGGACCAACCCACTGGCCTCTGGCCCATTCAATGCGGTCCAGCTAAGACCCAAGGAAATTCCACCAGCCCACGGGCAGAATTACTACGCGCGTAGGATCCAGACACCGCAGAACTCGCCAACGGAAGAACGTCGCCACTGCCACCACAGGGCTTTCCCCGATATGGACCGAGTCACACCCACGCCGCTGAGATCCCCGTCACGAAACCCCCCTTCCGGGAATGGGTGAGCGTGCAACAGACAGCCCCTACAATCAAGGGGTCGTTACTCCATGATCTATGCCATTTTCCAGCCATAGAACAGCCAGTGTCACCACTGTGCTCTATACATAGGTTCCCAGTGGGACCTATAAAAGGGAGAGAAAAGAGGATACACACAAACACACCGAGAGAGAGGCCAAAAGACAGAGAGAGCATAAACAAGGAAAGAGAGGAAAGGGACAAAGACCACATTGCCAACAGGGCAGTAGTGAGAGAGAGGTTCCCTCCTGGTTCTTCTCTTTCTGTCTCTTCAGGCACTCTCTGAGTACTCTCCATGCACACTCCGAGCATCGTCTCCACCCTACAGACTCTCCTCTTTCCCCCCTCAAGCCCTTCTCTCTTCATCCTTCTTCCTAACCCTCTTGTACGGTTCTGACTTAAGCATCGGAGTGTTATCCCCTGAGATCACTCTCAGGGCTCTTTCTGACCCTGTCTTCTAGTGATTGTAGGTTTTCTCGGTTGATCGACTGCTCTTTCCCAACAAATAAATATTAAAAGTGTGGCACGAGACTCAGGGAACACTTTTCTGCCTCTACATTAAGAAAACACTATCATTAGAAAAAAGTTTTCCAACCTGAGGTCACATCTCCTCGTTATTGATCATGAGCTAATCAATTTGGCTTCCATGATTTTGCTGATAAAGAGGTAGACCCTTAAATGAGATCACTTATAGGAATCACCTTATCTGACATCTTCTCTTGGGCCAAAGACATAAATGAAAGAAGTAATGTTATGATTCTGAAGGCGATCTCTCAGCTCCCCGCTTAACACAAATGCATAGGAGATTTAGCCCCGCTTTATTTCAGACTTATCTCATTTTTAATCTAGAATTAGAACATTTTATTTTGGCACGGTGAATTTAGCAAATAAGATTAAGGGGGCATTTGTTTTGGCTATAGAGGTGTGGATTTTTATAAAAAATCTCTCTTCTCTACGCAGTGGATGACATAATCCACAAAAGTTGGTCTTCGTGAGATTTTCGAGATTTTCAATCAATTCTCATAACGAGTCTATCACCTCTCATAACGAGTCTATCTCTCTCCTAATTGTAAAACCCCTACAAGGACATAAACCGAGGTGATGAGTCTTATTTGGTTAGGATGGTGAGGATGATGAGGATGCCATAGATTCTAATGATTAGAATCCTAAAATCTCTACTCATCGTCTCAACTAAATGCCACCTAAAATTAGGTTGGATTGGGATTAATATGATGTGTGATAGGAAAATCCTCTTCCTTTTGCCCCCCTTCCCCCTCCCTCCCCATCTCACGGGGGGGAAGGAGGGCAAAAGGTGGAAAATTAAACTTACACCACGATTAGAGGTGGGATATGATTTTAATCAAATTCGATAAATCCACTCCTGTCAAAATAAAATGAGCTAACTTTAGATTAAAAATGATTTAATATGGGATAGCAGAGCGGTGCTAACGGTTTAATAGTTTAAATCCACGGTCTCAACCCCAGAGATGTTTATGGGGTGTTTGGGAACACTTTTGAAAAAAAAAACTCTTTCTATCTTAGAAATTATGACACATCAATTTTCTACTTCATTTTTAAAATTAATAAAAAGAGTCTTGTGTTGTTTGGCAAAACTCCCAATTTTGACGTAGAAGGAGGGAGGAGGGGGTTGCGAAGGACCACAGGGGGAGGGGGAGCCGTCGCCGGAGGGGGGGCTGCGGGAGCCGCCGGAGGAGGGGGCCGCAGGGGTAGGGGAGGGGGGAGCCGTCGGGGGAGGGGAGGGCGCCGCAGGGGGAGGGGGGAGCCGCAGGAGGAGGGGGCTGCCGCCGGAGGAGGGGGGTCTTCCCCTCCGGCGCCGGCACCCCCGGCACTTGCACACAGAGAGAGAGAGAGAGAGAGAGAGAGAGAGAGAGAGAGAGAGAGAGAGAGAGAGAGAGAGAAAAGACGGAGTGGGAGAGAGAGAGAGAGCAGAAGAGGGGGGGATGCGCCGCAGGGGGAGGGGGGAGCCGCCGGGGGAGGGGAGGGCACCACAGGGGGAGGGGGGAACTGCCGGGGGCGGGGAGGGGGCCGCCGGAGGAGGGCGAAGAGGGTTGTGCAGGGGGAGGGGGGAGCCGCCGGGGGAGGGGAGGGCACCGCAGGGGGAGCTGCCGGGGGCGGGGAGGGGGCCGCCGGAGGAGGGCGGAGAGGGTTGCGCAGGGGGAGGGGGGAGCCGCCGGGGGAGGGGAGGGGGGTCTTCCCCTCCGGCACCCTCGGCAGTTAGAGAGAGAGAGAGAGAGAGAGAGAGAGAGAGAGAGAGAGAGAGGATGGAGTGGGAGAGAGGGAGAGCAGAAGAGGGGGGGAGGATCTCACGAGACGGATGATTTCAAAAAAAAATAACTCAAGAGTTATTTTGTTTTAGAAAGAGATTTGAATAGAGTTGAGTTCTCTTTTAAAAATTAGGGAATACTTACCAAACACCCCATAAGTGAGCTCTCTCTCTCTTTTTTAAATTTGAGAGAGAAAGAGAGAGAAAAAATGTAACCAAACACCCCATTACTCTTGAAAGTTGAAACTAAGACGATCTGGATTGTTTTTACATGATGGATATAGTGTGACTATACGTGGAGTAAGGAAATCAACTCAGCTTCCATTCTAAATGGAGTAATTAATAAGAACTTTTTGATTAGATAACTATGATCTCATCCTAAGTAGAATAAAGAAAATGAACTAACATTTCTTTTGCATTCCCCGAGTATCAGTTTGACGTGTTTGTTAATCGGGCACGATTAACACAATTACGAGTGAGAGAGCGACGAAGTCACGTCACTCTCTCTCGTCGGATGCGTTAACCTAATCGGCTAATGAACACGCCCTATGAGTATTAGCATTACAAATTTAAAAAATACAAACACCAAGACTGCTGTTACGTCAAAACTAACATCCCAGCATGATGGGGCATCAGATATAAAAATCTCCTCTTGTGCCAACGGGAATATGAATAATGAAATGCAGAGCTAAAAGGGTTCGTGTTCTTTATGGTTCACCGGCCACAATGATTCTACTTACGCTCCCGAGAAGAAAAGACGTTGCTTTCTTATTTTATTAGTCTCGACCATATCTTCTGTTTTTTTTTTTCTCCCCCGGGTCAAACTGTCTCAAACGTATCTTCGGTAGCTAACTTCAACTTGGCTTGTGCAAATTATAATGACCGGCCTATCCCTATCTTCTTTGGAATGGTCTTCCAAGCTCGTGGGGCCCCTCAGGGACGACAATTTTGAGGGGCACAGTCCCCCATGTGCCCACCCTTCCCGGTTATCAATGGAGTTGAAATCAGAGGAGTGACAGTTTAGACTTATACAAAAACCCTGATGTTAGAGTTGAAATCTCGTTTAAAGTTGAGATCTCATCTGAAGTTGAAATCGTTGACGTCGAGATTATCCCTCAAATGGAACCTTAGTGGTAAAACATCCCACTTCCCAAGTTGGTAAGCATCCCCCTCTGAACTATATATATATGTCTCCATCCAAGTACAGTTAGGTAGCCCTAACTTTGAAAAGAAGCCTCCTTGGAAAGGGCACTCTCTCTTCACACGTTGGAAAACTCTTGTACCAAGAAAGAAGTGAATTTCCCTTGTCTCTCCACTGACCCCAACCTAATGACATGCCCTTTAAGCTGCTCTCCCCGTAGAGCTAAAATTAGCTGTTGTGTGCATTTGAACTTATGAGAAGGTTAGGGAGAGAGACGTATTGGGAGAACTCTAAGATGTTTAAATCGACACGAGGAGGAAGGGTTGATAATGGAGGTTGGAGGGAGTCGAAAGCCATAGAAAGAGTAGAGAGTAAAGAGAGACTAAAATGCAAGGGTCTCGTCCTCTATTTGAGATGCCGTTGTATATATCTTATCTTTTATAGGTCTCATGTCGAGGGAAATTAATGACAACCTCGTCATTGGGACGTGCACAAGGGAGACGGTTGCAGAGCGTCGGGCGACGTGCAGAGTTGGTGGCCATAGCAACATGTGACCTATGTCGAGCGTCGTGCCGAGACGGGCGACTGAGCTCTGTTATTAATGTAGTTAAAATTATAAAATGGGTGGGAGACGCCCGAAGCGGGGGGACGATGCGACGAATTCAAGTTTCGTGGGCAATACGAAGGAGGCAACATCACTAACCAAGGGGGAGAGTAAGGTGGTTAAAGATTCTTTACCTCGGAAGAGATGAGTTACTGCATAAACTCTACAAATTAAAAGAATAGCCAGGGGACCTCAAGAAATGAGTGTGTGTTTAGTTGAGTCGGTAGGTGCATCGAGGGGATCTGCTCTCTCGAGAAATCTACTAGGAAAGCTAAAAGAAGGATCAAGTTAGGTTGCGTTAGCATTGATTAGGCGGCTTTCAAAGTCTTCTTATCAGGTTCACACAAATCTCTTGCGTGTGCTTAGGAGAGGATTTGATCGAATTCCAACGTGGCAATGGGAAAAGAAAAGGGAGGGGGGGGGGTATTTGCGTGTACGTCCTTTTCTACATTTCACAATCTTGCACTAATCTTCCGGAATTGTTATTGGCACCCACCTGGCATGCTGCCTTGAAGGGAGACGCCATAATAGAACACTCAGCCGACTTCTCCCTTTCTAGCCTACATCTCTCTCTTTCAACGCGACCTCTAATGGTAGTGTAAAGACTGGTCTAAGGCAAAGTGGTGGGTTACAATGATACTTCCTTCGGCTATAGTGCTCTTTTTTTTTTTTTTTTTGGTGATAACAAGGAAATCGGCAGAGTGGCGAGGCAAGGCGGAGCAGGACGACCTGAGTTTAGTGCTCTTCTTCTTCGAGTGACAATCAACTTGTTACTTACCAAAACATCAAAACATCCTTGTGTGTGTGTATAGTTTAGCTTAGCTTATATATTATCAAAGATCTGTGTGCAGGAAAACTCCATGAAACGCGCCAACTCCTCAGAATAAAAATCGACCATGTGGGGGGGTGGGGGGGGGCTTCCCATGGGCATCCTTTTAGTAATTGCCGGAAGAAAAGATCACTTGGAAGTTTGGTGGGCGCCAAGGCCATGTAAACATTGGGTGGCCAAGATCTCTCAAAACCGAACCACCGTCCAACCGTCCAATGGAGGGAGAGGATCCTTTGATACTAATTATGTCTTGTGCACGAGGCCCATGGATAGCTAGCTGTCACAAGGCACAACAGCTCTCGGTGATAAGATGTCAAATAGAAAAATGTATCAGAGCTGTGCCTGTGACCCCTTCTAGCTCTTGGCCGAGTGCATTACATCACAGCACGCCATTGGACAGAGTTAGTTCCACATGTGGAACACAACAGATCCCCCCCCCATTCCTCTCATCACTTGCGGAGGTTACCGAAGAGTTTTCTTGAGATGTTGTTCTTTAGTCGTCCAATTTCTCAGCATTCACCTGACTTTTCTTGCATGTTCCTGTATAGGAAGAAAAACCCAACTCTTCTCGATCCCCATCTCAAGATCTCCCTCCCCCCGTTCTTTTCCTTTCTGCCTCTCCAATGTAGATTAGGCCAAGTTCTCATTCACTACTACACCTCGACAAAGAAGATAATCACTAAACACATCTTTGATACACTTGTGTGATACCATAAAAAATATCAAAGGCGTCTTCTTTATTAATCAAGTCCCCCTTTGATAATCGAATAGGTCACGCGGGTATTGCGTATTTCCTGGTGGGCAGGGGTTAGCATCCGATTTCACCGGTGACAACCAAAATCTACTTTGATAAAGTTGAGATTTGACCCCGGTTAGTGCAAGAATAAGTTTAAAAAAACTCAGTTTTGTTGGGATTACATGCTCGAGCCGGAGAGGTCGAACATGTTATTCTCCCTGATGCAATTAGGGGTGAGCATTATTCGGATTCTAACTCGAAAATCATATCGAATCGATAGATTTGATTTGATTTAATTTAAGTTGAAATTTAAAAAAAATCGATTTGAGTTCAAATCAAACTGTATTAAAAAAAATAGTTTGATTTTGTTTTGACCTTCAAGAAATCAAATCGAACAGAATAACTCGAATTTAAGGATATTTTTTTAAATTAATATAAATGTATATATAACTATTAACTCTAATTCCAAAAACTCAATCTAATTTTAAGAATATTTTTATCAATTTAATATAAGTGTATATATAACTATTAAACGTAATTCTAAAAGTCTAACATCCACCATCTCGATGAGATTTCTAAATATAATGTTACGAAGTTAGTTTCAAATCACGTTCTATTAAAGTTCTTAATTTTTTTGTACGTGGAAATACGAAATTTACTCTTGTAAATTGTAACTTTTGATATTATTTTTTTAATATTTACTTTATTTCGTATAAATTATTTTATCTTACATTTTTTTACTCCTTTTTGAATCCACTCTAATTTTCAAAAGAGGTAGGAATATGGTTCAAACCGAAATCGAACAAAATCGACTTAATTTAATTTGATTTGATTTGATTTTAAAATAATTTGATTTGATTCAAGTTGAACTCTTAATTCGATTCAATTTAATTTGAAAAAAATCCTATTCAAATAAAATCAAATTAAACCGTACTCACTTCTAGGTGCAACCATACAACGTACTCTCCCCTGTCCTGCTCTTTTATCATATGGGACCTAAATATCTGATTATTAAACGATGGTATTTTTTTATTTTTATACGTGTCGGATTTAAGACATGTTACTTTTTCACGTCACAAAACTAGATCAACTCTGACTACAACATCTTCATAATTCAAACTCCGACCCATGTGAGTCCCTCTCTGCGATTCACGGTTGCCGGCACCCGGCGGCGCGCCAAACCGTAAAACTTACCGATGAGACAGCGGGCAGCACAAAGTGAACCCCGACCGGCGGCCGGCGGATTGGCCTGCCTGTGGGGAACGCTGCCCGTGAAAGCACAGACCGAGAGGGGTGGCCGGCTGGGGCAGATTGTACGGCTTGTTGGTGCGCAGACGGCGGTGGAGGACAAGAGTTATCTCTAATCTACTGTGCCTTTGTATGCGCTTTATGCTTGTGATCGCGTTAACATGGGCACAAAAGTCCGGAAGCTCCCGCTGGTTTTCTCTTTGGATTTGTTCTGGTTTCAAGGATGCAATCCAAGTAGCTTTGGACAAACCTTGAAAGGACTTTGAACCCACAAAGCATGGCAATGTCAGTATTAATTTATAAATACTTCGGCAAGCAAGATTTTAACTTGCCTGTGGTTGCTGCACGTCTCAGTAATTAATACAATTATCTTTCTGATGAACTGGTATGTTGAAGATGACAGACGGAAGAAAAGAAAATTTTGGCTGTGCAGGGACCTCAAAAGCACACACGAACAGAAGAGAAAGAAGATGTTAGTTTTCAGGAAATGCCCTCAAACTGTGGGAATCATGGCCTACTTACTCTGTGCATGGGGGTGTATGCAGTTTTGGGTTTGTGGTATACTGACATCAAAGTACTAGATAATTATTAGTTTCAGGGAGTGTTTGAAAATCCGACGAGATTATGTATTAATCTTCTTGTAATCCAGTAGAGAAAGAAAAAAATTGAATTGGGGAAGATTCTGGATATTTTCAAACTTCACCATTTTTCTCTCCATCTCTCTCCACTCATCAGAATCTTATCTTTTGAAAATTTGATTGAACATTGACCCATTTAAAAAGACTTATAAGGGGTGGAGATTTCAAGGAAATAATCCCTCCGTGAACCTTTGCAAACGCAGTCTAAGATTTTAAATTCTCATCACTTTTGCCCACACTCGGGAGACTATACAAATCATTGAATATTCAAAACCTGAGATTAGCTGCACTGTTCCTTTTAAGCAAATCTTCATTTGGGAAGGTGAGCGCTCCAATCGAAATGATTTTGTCGAGTTGATTAAATAGATCGTGGGCAACCTCTGACGCATGCGATTTGAAATTGTGTCCTAAAAGGACCGGTCTCTTATCTTTTGTTTAATACTAGAAGGAAATGTCAGATCATCCAAAAGATTTCAAATTCTTCTGGTACTTTTTAGTTTACATTTCTGTAATGGGCCTACGTGGATTAGTCCTCCATCAGCTGTCAGATTGGATGAACCTCTATTTGCAAAAATATCTATTTGCCAAATGAGTATTCCATCTCTAAGTCCCACTTTGAGGGGGGGGGGGGTTTATCTCTCATTTATGTAGAGGATAACTCTAAATTTATCTTTTTTTCAATTTAATAGGTTTAAAAAAATTAATCGAGTTAGATTGAGAGGTAACTTCTATTTAACCCAGCCTGATTGCTCCATCCCAAGAGTTAGAACATAGTTAACTCTTATTTGTCTCAGAGGAATAATCTATAATATATCAAAGCAAATGAGACTAAATTTCAAGACAAACTAATCTATAAGCCTCTCTTTAGTATTAGTTTATCCCGGGGTTAGCTCTAAGTTAACTCCGGGATAAGTTTTTTTGTGCTTTGGTAAGGAGTTAGTGTTAGTCGGGTTAGGTTAAGGGCTAATCCAGAGATATTCCTGAGTTTTGAAACTCACACCCAAGAGTGGGTTAATGTGGATTAACCTACTACCTCAATAAATACTCAATTAAATGTGTCTCTCTCTCTCATAATAAATGCGATTTCTCTCTCTCATTATTACTAGGGTAACTTACTATTTACTAAATCATACTAGATTAAAATTAAGTTAGTCCACATCCTTACTCCCCGATTAACTACCCTCCTACTAAATCAAAAATGAATTAATTCCGAATTACTTTAATCGGATTGACTTAACTAACCCATCTTTAATTTAACTCCGTACCAAAGTCACCCCAAGGGATAACTCCCATTTTCTCTATCTCTATGTCAAAGAGAGATATGGACAATTAGCAAGGGATATAAAAGCAGCATATCTATCAGGTTGGATAATACATTCTATCATTATCTTTGTCCTAAAAGAAAAGGAAGCATCCTAGTGTCCTTTTATCCTTTAAAACTATTGGAAACAGATAAATTAACAGTTAAAAATGAAGGTGAGCTTTGCATTTCAAGACAAGAATTTGCATGCATACCCTTCTTGCGTGGCAATCCAGAGATTCCAGACTTCACCACTGAAACAATTGGATGACAAATGAGGATGAACTTTGTTCACTAATGTTTCTGATATATATATATATATATATTCTGATATATATATATATATATATATATATATATATATAATTGTTGAGAGAGAGAGAGAGAGAGAGAGAGAGAGAAAAGTTGATCATTATTAGGAAACTACTCTCTTAAGGGGAATACCATTTAGGTGACCTAGGCCAGTATGGCCATGGCAAAAGGATGTAGGAGCAAGTGCATTTTTTCATGGTACCAACTGTGTGATGCTGATTTTGGGGAGAGGTTATTTGCCACGATGAAAAGGATATGAAATACCACTCTCCTTAATTATCCGTACGTCTTCTGAACTAATTAAAGATCAAGGAAGGTCAAATTTAAATTTGTTGCTCCTCACGAGAAGAACACCGAGCTTGAGTTTAGTCTTTCCATTCATCTCGACCGTCATTTTTTAGATCGGAAGGCAGTGAGGGAGGGTGATATATATTTATGCTGCTGCACCTGTTTGGACATGGCACCATGGCTTATTCCTACTTGATTTTGTGAGGGTGCGTGATATCTCAAATCCAAAAGGATCAAAGCTTCGAAAACCTCGTTCGGTCACACCAATTCATCGAGGTGTTGTTTGTTTTGATGTACGTACTTTTTTCACTCTTAAAATCTCTAAATTTAAAATCAATATATTTTATCTAATTTTAAAATTGAGAGTATTTTATTTGGATGATCGTAAAATAAAATAATATATTGTATTCATTTGCTATAATTTCAACTTATTTTTTTCTTTGGCTTTAATTAGTTTCCGATAGATGTGAATTGTAAACTAAAACAAGATGATCTTGGTGCCGTATCAACTAACGTAATCTTATTTGCACTATTTTACAGTCAAACAAACAAACAAATAAAAAATACTATAAAATGAAATAATTAAAGTATGTTGACAATTTGACAACCAAGTGCACCATGGTTGGAATGTATAGTCCAAATATTTATGCAGATATCCAATCAACAAATTATCTATTTAAACCTGTTGATGAAACACTTGAATTTGTCAGTAGTCCGGTTGGTCTCTGTTCTACCTGTCTTGTAGCATATATGCAGGCCAATTACAAGAGAATTTAGGAGTTGAATAGGCACAACTACACACTATAATATGTAAGAGATACTACTCTACCTAAAAGTTTCACAAAATAATTAAAGATGAGTGCTTTGACCCGGAGGAGGCATAAGAACATTGAGAGGAAATGGCTCGTTCGCATCAGATCAACTGCGCAGATCCAACTCTACAAGTTCTACTCGATATCGAGATTTTGTTTAGTTTTTGGCCTCTTTGGTCTCTTTTGGTTTTAGGGCCCTCGGGTTATTTGTTATTCTCCACCATCTGTTTGGGTGACGTCTCTACCCATGTACTCCTCTATATTCTTACTGCTTTTATTAATAGAAAATCGTTTGCTTGGTGGCCGGGGTGACACGCCATGTCCCTTCTGCAATAAAGAGATGAACGGACTCCCTCGTGTCTCACCTTACAAGTATTACCTTTCAGTTAAAAAAACTATCTTGTTAACTATGTCAACAATATTTTCGGATCTTCTCGACCTATCGATCCGAAAACCCAATGATTTTAAAATCTGGAAGGCTCCGCTTTCTCTGGAACATCATCTCCCCATCCTCTCCATATCTCGGCCAAATAAGATTGAGCTGTATATTAACTAAACGTAGCCCAACAAAGCTCCATCACATGATGGCTCCCCTCTCAAAATTTTTGACCCACCTTGAAAGAGCAAGTTGTAGAGCTCATTTAGGATTTTTTTCCAGAATCCAATCTCTTCCCTTAAATCTTAAAGTTGAACCGCTCCCTCATGTCCTTGATCTCAAGTCGGAGTGTCAATAGATCGGATCCGATTCGGATCCTTCATGATCTGAATCTGGATCCGATATTCTCAGATCCAGATCCCACCCGAATTCAGAATAAAATGATATTTCGGATCCGGATCTGACCCAAATTCAAATTTTAACTTTTGGATTCAGATCTGATCCAAAATCCTAATTTATATATCTTTTATAGGTAGTGGACAAGGTAGATCTAAATTTGCACATTCGGATCCGAAAATTTCAGATCCAATGGATCTATTTTCAGATCCAATCATAATGAGTGTGTTTTATAGAGACAATGGAATCAGGGGATCTGAAATCGGATCTGACCCGGATCCTGAACCCATCAGTATATAATTTTGCCTATGGATCATAACAGGCCCAAACAAATGTTTGCATGCTTGCCCAAGAAAATGAGTGGGCTGATATGGGCATGACTCTACCTATTTAAGTCTCTCTTTTTTTTGACAAATGGGTCTATGTCTATTCAGGACTACAACATATATACAAATTGCTGAAAACAACACACTTCATAATAAGATATATGAGAGAGATATAATAGCCATGAGAATAAATTTGTCTACAAATTGAAGGTTTCCACAAAACAAGGCTTTGCGTTATCCAACATGATCAAACAATGGATATCATACAGATTCCACATCTTAAATACCTTCTTGTTTTGAAATGGATACAAACAAAATAAAAATAAAGAAATATATATAACTCTTCTAATAATCTTCACGCCTTGTTTTACCCACATCATCCTTGCAAACAGAGGATCACTAAAGTGAATGTCTGTCAACTGAGCTCCTTGTTTTCCTTTATATCACACAGAACAAACTCTGCATACAGATCTTTAAAAGCAATCATGACTGTCATAATCAATGGGCCCATTATAGCTCCCTGGAGTACAAAAAATCCAAAATGAAAATTTTAATCTATATCTTTCAATGCTCTAATATGAATGTTTCATAGTTGCAGGCAAGTACAGAGGAAAACATGTTGAGACACTAAAGACAGTTTTTCTTAAAAGAAATACAAGATGATGTCGACTGGTGTACTATAAGAATTAAAAACGTATTTGTACATCAGATTTTAATACAAGAGACCTTAATTTTAGCAACCTCCACTTAGCAAATAATGCAATTAAAGGTAACTATGGATTATAAGTCTTTTCAGAAAAAGCAGTTCATACTTCATGTAACCAGTAAAACAACAAAATACATCACACTAATCTGCAACTCTTCAACCTGGCTTAGAGAAGCCTCCCACAGATTAGGGAAAGAACAATGCCATGCAAGGGCAATCTCTCTTTAGTTCTTGCAGGATTACAAAACCTGAAAATTGTCTAACTAATATTGGGTGAGGGGCCAAGAGTAACCACAAATCTGTCTTCAGATTGCTTCTAAAGTTTCATCTCGTTGTGACATTAGAGATGTTGAAACGATATTTCCACATAAATTATGAAACCAACAAAGGCAATTTAAAAGCTATCGAACCAAATGCTACTCAATTGCACAAAATCTTGCAGTTCTAATATAATTGGGCTGCTGAGATCTACATAGGATAAACACAGGCACACATCATAAAGATGCTTACTTTGAGGAAAAGCAAGACTTTTTGGTGCAAATTATAACTTTTCTCTGGAACTACGATCATTTGTAGGGATAGCAAAGATTGAGAGGCACTAATTTCTAGACACCCAGACTCCTGCATTCCTTGGGGATTCTGTTAGTTCTGCAGATATCTTTCTGAGAGACCTTTTGGAGCACCAAAAAGCACATAGGAGATTGACCGCTCTCTGTTACACAACTTCTACTCCTATCAAAAATATCATAAACCTCTTTAACCATTTTGGCCATAGTTAACCCAAAAGGATTGAAATAGACACTGCATACACTCGATCATACACGTACATGGCAACCTCAACTTCAGATTTCAGCGGTTGTAATCAAACAACCAGTTAGACGAGACTCTGTTAAACGAAGTCGGGAAAAAAAAGGTGAAAGAAACTTAAAGCACATTCCAACACAATTCAAATCCACGTCTCTTATGGCATTTTTAGGTGGAACTGTATTGAAAAGAAAAAAAAGAAATATTGGATCCAAATGAAGACATATTTGGAAATGCTCAAGAGAATAATTTCAATCATTAATATCATCTTACATTAATTGTATGTTTTCAACTAGAAAACATTAATTCCCTCGACTTTGTTAATGACTGATTATGACTAGAAAACATTCATTACCTAAGAGTCACCAAGACAGTTTCTCAGCATCAGTCAACAAGAATGCTTCTTATCCCACCTATTTAAAAGCAGTATGGAATTTTGGTTCCTAACTAATGGTTATTACTGAACCTGTAAAAAGGAAATCTAATGACAAGATATTCACATCCCCTGAAAACTTGAATCTTAAAGATTAGAAGGCTAGAAAGATAAAGAGCTATTAGGTATCAATAAAACTAAGTCAAACAAGGACTTTATAAGAAATGCAAATTAAGCTATACCAAGAGTAAAAATTTGCCTCCTGGATCGAGGATGATGGAGGGAGAAGTGAAACATACCAGAGGGCCGAGGCTGCTTAATATGAAATTGAAAAAATATAGTGGATAAAACTAGAAAACCTGAGAAAAAACATCATCAGAAGACAGTTAGAATAAAACCACAAAACCTGACACCAAACCCTCCACCTTCTAAAACCCAGAACAGAAATTGAAATGCACCGCTGGACCCATGAATAAATCCAGACCCCACAAAACGCATGAGAGAGAGAGAGAGAGGGTACCAGAGGAGGGTTTCCCCCTCCGACATTTGGGCTACGTAGAGATAGAGTGAGGGCAAAATAGAGAGAGAACAAGAGAGAGGGCGAGAGAGGCCGAGATCACCGTAGTCGTGGTTTCCCCCTTCCGCGCTGGCGCTGTTGCGGATGGCCAGCATTGAGGTCTATCACGGGGGGCCGACGTCGAGATCGCCGCCGAGATCGCAAGGAAGAAACCCTAAAGGTGGTTCTACAAAGGAGAGGGTTAGGAGCCTGGAGGGATCACGATCGCAGGATTGGAGACAGTCGCCCTGAAATGGAGGAGGTATATGGCGCCCCAATTTCTGATCCGAATTCAAAGATTTCAGATTAGAAATGAGTCGCCTCGGTTTCCTCAAAAACCTATCTTATTTTGAATCATAATCCGAAAAAAATTGGGATTCAGATCGGGTTTCATATCTTTATGATCCATTGACACCCCTAATCCCAAGGAAGGTTCATGTATCGACTCCCAATGATCTAAGACCCATTAATTTATGCAATGTTATTTATAGAATTACTAAAGTGCTTACAATTTATGTCAAACCATTCCTGCAACAACTCATGTCACTTAAATTGTTTAAAAAATGTGATGTCTCAAGACACTAAGACTTAAAACCTCGAGACAAAGTCTTAGAAAAACGTCTTAAGATATGCATCGCGGGCCCTTTACTTGAGACTTATGCTCCTTGTTAATTGAAGTGGTGTGTCTCAATATGTTCACTGCTTCAAGGCATTTAATTGATACTTATTCATCAATTGAGAATAGTGTAGACACGCCGTTCTTGACATTACCATGAGTAAATCTCATATTACACCATGATACCTCAAGGTTGTCTTCACATTTTTAATTGCTTTGATGATTTCCTATTTTTCTGAATTTTTTTACATTTTTTTTGAATTTTTCCCGTGAAAAGACTTTGACGTGTCAAGATGGTTAGACGCCTCACTTTGACGTGTCAAGGACCCTAGACGCCTTCTTCAGAAGCATCGTGCAGCACGCACGGGGCGCCGCTCCGGCCGTTTAGTTTGACGTTTTCGAATAAGTCCAATCATAGAGACGTCTTGTAGACTGGACGCGCCCTTCAAGAGTCACGGTTACCCGCCGAAACAACGCGTCTTCTCCACTGTCGACGGCTTTCAGCGGCGAATCGGTGGGCGAAGATGGGCGCGTCCGGGGTCCCGGACGCCTCATTATTGAGGCGTCCAAGAGGCTGGACGCCTCAATAAATTGCTTAAAATAAAAAAAATAAAAAAAAATTCTTGAGGCGTCCAAGGTCCTGGACGCCTCACTCAGGTCCTCCTCTATAAATAGAGGACCCCCTCCCTCGAAGGGAGGGGGCTTCAGATCCGACAGAGGAAGGAGAGACTCTGTCGGATCCTGTTTCTAACCCGTGGGTTTTTGTAGGAGGAGGTTCTGCCGACTTCCCGGGTGCCCGCGCTCGCGAGAGGAAGGCTAGCTCCATCCGTTCTGCTTCCACGTCGTCCCTTCGCTGCCGAAGCTCCGCCGGATCTCGCCATCGGCATCTTCAATAAGCCATTCTCTCCCCTTCTCTTTTGTCATTTCTGTCGCATGCATCATCCCATCATCTCTCATCTCCGTTCATATGGGAGATCCGTTTTCATGCACGTTTGCACGATCCCCCATTCATCATAGCATTTTCCTTCTACTCGTGTCCGAGAGGGGTTTAAAAACAACACTAATCAGGTGTGTGTCTCGCCACGATTTCACCATTTTTCATTACGAGGGACTAATACTACACTGCCATTTTTTCTGATCCACTTGTTATCTGTCTGTTTCTTCTTTTGCAAGGGTAACCAAGGAAAGCCCTCTCCATCGGCCGGCCGAAGGGAGAGGAAGAAGCAACCCGCCATCTCTTACTTTTGAGGTAGGCGCGATCACTTTCTTTATTTTGGGGTCTCCGGCCCCTGGCGATCACATCATATTCTCGAGGCCGCGGAGAGTCATTTCCCGCAATGGCCGTTTAAATTTCTGTCACTTATATCATGTATTGTTCTTATATCTGTTATATTCTCGAGGCCGCGGCGAGTCATTTCCCGCAATGGCCGTTTAAATTTCTGTCACTTATATCCTGTATTATTCTTATATATGTTATATTCTCGAAGCTGCGACTAGTCATTTTCCGCAATGGCCGTTTAAATTTCTGTCACTTATATTCTGTGTTGTTCTTATATCTGTTATATTCTCGAGGTCGCGGCGAGTCATTTCCTGCAATGGCCGTTTAAATTTCTGTCACTTATATTCAGTGCTTCTCATATCTGCTCATATTCTCGAGGCCGCGGCGAGTCATTTCCCGCAATGGGTGTTTAAATTTCTATCATTTACATTCTGTGTTATTCTCGCTTCTTCTCATATTCTCGAGGCCGCGGCGAGTCGCTTCCCGCAATGACCGTTTAAATTACTGTCATTTAAATTCTGCACTTTTCCCATCCCCCGAGGTTGCGGAGAGTCATTTCTCGCTATGGCTGTTTAATCCTCATATCTTGTTATGCTATATCTATTCTGCAGACCCCGCCGGAGTAATCTCCCGTGGTGGTCTCTCCTCTTCTCTCTTTTTCTGTGTCGCAGCAAAACGAGCCCGCGCGCTCCGCTCGCCTCCGCCCCAAATCCGCGTGACGTCGCTCACATCTTGGCGATCACGGTGGGACTTCTTTCACCTTCTCTTGGTTACTCTTGCAACTTTGGCATAGCCTGTGCCCCTCCACCTTTGCGCCCTCGCGCGCTCCAGTTGTGCTCACAGTAGCACTTTCAGTTCTTATCCCTCGTGCACTTCGCCCCTAGTCCCTTGTGATTCATTGGGTGTTGAATATATCTTTGTTATCTCTGTTGTTTTCTTATGTTCTGTATATCTGTTCAGCACTTCATTGCATACATCCACCCCTTTTTCTAGTTTTTTTCAATTTTTTCTAAGGATCACCCTCTCTCGGTGAAGGAAGGACTCTCCGTTCGGGAATTCCTCTCGACGGACTAGGATTTCCTCCACCAGGACCTCCGTAAGTCCCCGACAGCGAAGGATTCCCTCTTCGTTCACTGGGCTGGTTGTACCATTGAAGTTCCCCGGAGTTAGTCGACCCATTCGTGGTGAGACGAAAGACCCTAGTTGACATGGCGGTAAAAGAAAAACTAACTAGGGTCCTTATTTTTGTGTGAACTTCAGATCTGATTAAAAACATAAAAAATTATCAAAATCAAAACAAAAAAAGGGGGGCGTAAAGGCATCCACTTGTTTGATAATCTTTGCTATTTGTTTATTGGTGCATGTTTTTACGTTCCGAAAAAATTTTGATCATGGCTCACGAGTCTTTTGAGGAGAACCACCCTGGTCGTGATCAGTCAGTCGAGCCGCGAGTCCATGCTATGGACTCGGGTCATTCTTATGAGCCCTCACGTGAGGTGCAGATTACCGCAGAGGACACATCCTGTGACGGCCCGGGATCCGAGTACCGGAAAGGAACTGGCGCGTCTCGAATCTCGGCCCACCAACCCACGAGCCCGAAGAGTCGGAAGGGTAAAAAGGGATGGTGTGGGAGTACAAGAGAAGCTGAAACGACCGCAGAGATAGCACAATGATCTAAAATAAAATGCACAGCATAATATAAATAAAATAAACTACACAATACAAGGTCCACAGAGTCTCATGTCCAAAAATAAAAGTATAGTCAACAGAAAGGAAAGTACAACAACACGGGACATCCCCCGGCGTACAACTACACGGGGCATCCCCCGGCTCTGGCAGACTGACGACTAACCCTGGCTATAAGAACCACGCTGAAACTCGGCCGCGCCTCTCGACGACCCCGCCTCACCTGAAACACAGGAGTGAGCCTCATTTCATTGGCCTAGTAGGGATCCCGCGAATCCCCACCTCGTGCGGAAAACAAGGCAGGAAGCAAGAGAACAGAAAAGCAGCCCTACCTAACAGGAGTATGGTAGAACCAACAAGCTAAAGTAAATAAACGGAAAAAAACGTCTACTCTAACAATACCGTACTACTAACCTCGGTCCGACAAAACTCGAGTCCACACCTGCCAGCAAACAGGAGCACTACCCACAAGAAGAACGGCCGGATGCGTCCCCTGACGTCTTACACAGCGTCACAAGTGTCTAGGTACGACGCCCCGGGCGTGAGACTCAGACACGCAACAAGTACCACAACAAGGACTAGCTGGGGTCACGCTCGTCAGCGCGTGTCCTAAGCCCCCAACTACGTGTGCACACACAGACCATCTGCTCTAGGTCGGGTCCTCTAGCTGATTTTCCCCCCCACCGGACTCTGGTGGAAAAGGTAAGGGGCCCTACGGTAACCAGCCTAAAAATCGTCTCTCACTGGGTCTCGCTCTCCACCACTCCCAGGTGGGTCCGCACCCGCGTGCGTAGGAAGCTACGACTAGTGGACAGGTCACTGGAAGTAAGGACTGACTCACGGAAACCACCGTCGAAGAAACGGAACCGCACCCTCTCGGTGCAGCGAGGAGCCTGACGGTCCACCCTTGGGCCATCACAGGTTGTGACGCGCCTACACTGGTGCATCACAAGGCTCTGACGGTCCACCCCTGGAGCGTCACAAGCCAAGGCGAAAACAAGCCCTGACGCACCCACCTAGGGGCGTCACAGGCTGTGGCGCACCTACACTGACGCGTCATAAGGCTCTACCGGTCCAACCTTGGAGCGTCACAAACCGAGGTGAAAACAGGCTTTGACGCACCCACCTAGGTGCGTCACAGCACCTGACGGACCAACCCTGGTGCGTCAGGGGAAGCAGGTTCGCCTGCTCTGACGCACCCACCTAGGGGCGTTACAAGGCTGTGACGCGCCTACACTGGTGCGTCACACGCCTTGACCCCCAACGGTCATAAACTAACAGTCGGCAGCCAACGGTCGAACGCAGCCTGACGGTCCAACCTAGGCGCGTCACAGCCCACAGACCCCACTGGCTGCGCTCAGGCTGTAACACACCTATCCAGGCGCGTTACATAGTGTGACGGTCCCTGGAAGGACCGTTACACCCGCCCGAAGGCGAAACGGCGAGAAACACCCAAAAATTCTAACCACGCCCCCCATACCTCCATAGGAGAGGGGGAAATCAAAGGGGAAGACCCCAGGGGACCCCTAGCATGATTCTAGGCCATCAAAACGCCGAATCACGGCTCAAATCCATAGATCGGGCGAACTCTCCCCAAAACATGATTTTGCGCTAACCCGCTCAAAAGTACCCCTCTCGGCTCCCATTCGGCCTACAAATCCAGGGAAACGACGGGATGAGCATAAGGATTCGTCCCCCTACCTCAATGGAACGAATGCTTCACTGAATCGGTGCCGAAATCAAGGAAGAAGCTTTTAGACCCACGAACGCCCCGCCTCTCACCGCGAAAAGAACACCACCGGAACCGCCTCGCCGCCGCCGCCACTCCGTTGCCGGAGTGAAGGGGGCTGCGTCTCGGTCGCCCGGGGAAGAAGAACGGCGTGGGGGAGAGGGCGCTCTCCAACAGAGGAAGAAGAAAGAAGAAGAAGAAGAAAAGGTGAAAAAGAAAAGGAAAAAGGTTTGGTATTTATAAAAAATCTGGAAAATCAAAAAAATCCCGAAAAATAGAAAAATATATCTCCTCGATCCTCGCGACGCACTGATCGCAAAGGTACCACTCAGAGGTAGATGAACGACCCAGTTCACCCGCTACAAGGTTCCGTAGATGTTCCCGGGACACACGCGCGGGAATCGGAAAACACGCGGAAAAAGACGCGAAACACGTTCCGGGCCTCCGAACTGACCCGAATCGCACGGATCCGAACACGAAAGATGCCCAGAACATAATTCCGGACACAACGGAGCTAGATTCACCAAAAACGCAGATCCGGGACCCAAGAAGAAGGATCCAAAAGGGTCCGGGACATCACAGCCCTCCCCCCTTAAACGAATTTTGTCCTCGAAATTCGAGAACAAGGCACAAGAACGGGGGAAACACTCACACAAACAAATAGGGATATAGCTCCCGCATCTCATCCTCACGCTCCCAAGATGCCTCGCCACCAGAATGACGCTGCCAGACCACCTAAACCAGATGAATAACCTTGTTCCGCAGGCGCTGCTCTCGCCGATCCTCAATGCAAACAGGAAACTCTGGAAGGGACAGATCTGGGGTCACCTCAGGCCAAACGGCATCCTCGAGAACATGGGAACCATCGGGCATATACTTCCGAAGCATCGACACGTGGAACACATCATGCACGGCAGAAAGCTCCGGAGGTAGCCACAACTGATAAGCGACTTCCCCAACACGCTCGACAATGGGAAAGGGACCAATGTAGCGGGGACTCAGCTTCCCACGCCTACCGAAACGCATCACACCCTTCATGGGAGAAACTCTCAAGAAAACTCGGTCTCCCACAGCAAAGCTGAGAGGTCGCCTCCTCCGATCGGCATAGCTCTTCTGTCGGCTCTGAGCTGCCAACATCTTCTGCCAAACGAGATGCACCACCTCAACACACTGCTGCACCAAATCTGGTCCGGTCAGCACACGCTCACCTACCTCAAACCAATCAAGCGGAGTCCGACAAGGTCGTCCATACAAAGCCTCATAGGGAGCCATACCAATGCTTGAATGATAGCTGTTGTTGTAGGCAAACTCCACTAATGGAAGATGGTGAGTCCAACTCCCCTGCCATTCTAAGCAACATGCTCGCAACATGTCCTCCAAAGTCAGGATGGTTCACTCAGACTGACCATCCGACCATCCCCGGAAGTTCCGAGAATCAGAATAGAAGAGACCCGCTATTCCTAACACTTTGTTCGGCTAAAGCCATCTCTGGCTAGGCCGCTGTCCAGTACGGCTATTATTCAGGTAGTCAGGTTGATAAAACCATACCAACATTCAGGCAATCATCTTTCTGCTAAGAAAGGATACTCAGATAATTCTGATTCTCAGAAGGTGGGATGTACAGTGTCTCACACATGTTTGTGAATACAAGGTGTTGTACAAGCCCCATGAAGTCTGGATATATATATGCCAAGAAGCCCACTGCCGTAAGGAGTCTATTAAGTGGATCCTATGCCGAATGACAGGGAAATGGGCCCAGCCCAATATGAAACAGGCGCGCCGAGGGCTGCCTGCGCCGGAAGGCTGGATGTCGGCGCGTCGGGGAGCTCACGCCGACAGTGTGAGGGCCTGACCTCTATAAGAAGGCTGCCTTTCGACACAATGAAGGAGAGAGGAAAAAAGATAGAAAGAAAAGATGAAAAGGGGAGACATACAAAAGGGGGGAGATAGAGGAATTAGCCACTGAAAAGAAAGGGGGAGCTCGAGAGCCCTTCATAGAAGCTAAAGAAAAGAGAGAGAGAGGCTCGAAGGAAGGAACCAGGTGGGGTGTGCTGCTCGACGTCCTAAATGGCTGCAGTTCTCCCTTCCCCCCCCCCCCCCCCCCGCCCCTCATTTCTATCTGAATCTTCTTCCTTAGTTTCTTTCTATATTTCTGCTTTCAAGCATCGTTATTTCAATAGCATCGAGTGCCAACGAAACCCTGTTCTCAGTGACTGTGCCGGCGTGCGTCTCCTTGTTATTCTCTCCGTCGGGATGTTCCTCCCGAGCTGAGCTAGTGTAAGCCGTTTGGTTGAAGTAGTTAATAAAAGAATGGGTTGAATTCTGCCATTTCTGATCATTCTTTCCTTTCTGCATCCGAGGTTTAGCCCATGTACGGCTACCGCCAGCAGTGAGTGTTTTATGGTTTATTTGCCTCCGTCTGCTGAAGCTTCTTGGCCACTATTCTTCTCCACCTCTTAGCCACATTTCGAGGGCCTGAGACAGTCTATCTCATGGCTCCTCGTATGTGAAACAAAGAGGGATACGTTCAGGAGTTCCCGTCTAAGGCTCTGCTCCTAGTGAGGCCCCAGAGGAAAGGTGTTCTTCCCCTCGAAGTCTTCTCTTTACGATCATCCAAAACAATCTAGATTGGTGAACAAACCCCTTTTCTTCAAATGCCCAAAGCTTCTGCCTCTAAACCCCCCTAAAAATCCTACTTCAGGAAGCCTCCCGGCGCGAGCCCCTCTCGGCGCAAGTCTCGCGCCGAGGGCTTGCCGCGCCGGTTGGACTTCTCCCATCGCGCCGAGCCCACCTTGTTGCTGTGCCGAGACCTATCCCTTTTCTCCGCACTGATACCTTTACATCTTCTGGCCATCCTGATGCCTTCGTGGCGATGCCGTCAAGCCATGCAGACCTTGCCCATCATATCCTATCCCATGGGCATACATTACCCTTTCCTCTGTCCTCATAGGAGCTATATTAAAGGGGTCAATCCCCCACATTTTACAACCCCATCAAGTCATGGAACCCCGCCATTGCAGGTTCTCCATTGACTGTACCGGGGATATCACAACAAAAGGGATGAGGTCCCATATGATCCGGACCCCTTTGATCTCGGGCTACGCCCGGCTCTCATTTCGGTTTCCACTCCGACAATTCGTGAGTGGCTAGCCTATAATACCCTTTTGGCATACTCTCAAAATAAGGGGAGGTGCTGTCAAAATCTGTTCAGAGTTTTGCTCGATCGTCTAGTGTGATGTTTTTCATCGAAATTGTGTATTTAACCTTTAATTGCGTGGCAAGAGCCTGAGCTATATCATCTCATGGTATCTTGGCCACCACAGGGAATATACCTTATAGTTACATGGTCTCCTTGAACCCCTCTGGGAATGAATCCACCCTCATCTTCTACCTCACCCACTCATTACCATGAAGTCCCCATTGAATGCGAATGATGCCCTTAAACTCACAAGAAACCCTCATAATACCTCAAATAAAACCAACAAAACCTTCTCCCGGCGCCAATACCTCCCGGCGCCACCTCCTCCCGGCGCCACCCCTTTCCGGCGCCAAACCCGCGCCGGGTGGGGGGCGCGCCGAAACCTGCCGTTTGCCACGCCGTGCCGATTGACATGCCGTGCCGTTTGCCATGCCGTGCCGATTGCCATGCCGTGCCGTTTGTCATGCTGCGCCGTTTGCCTACCGTGCCGATTGCCCTTGAACTTCCCATCGCGCCGGGAACCCTCTCGCGCCGTCTGCCCGTCGCGCCGGGATCCCCCCGCGCCGACTCCTATCCGTGCCGTTTCACCTTATTAACAGGTGCTATTCAAACCCTGATACCTTAACAATCCCATTAAATCTAAAATCAGTCCAAACTCAAATGTCCATTCCTTATCAACTTCCGTGTTAACCTTCGTCACCTCACGAGGGAACTATGGTTCTTCACCCGGGCCCACGGAGATATATCAATGGGGGTTCTACCCCTACATTATACCGAATACGACGTTTCTTCTATCACCCCATTGACTCTCGGAGTTCTGCCCCTGCATGTCCTCCAATGGTCCTTTGAGGGGAATATTAACAAACGACACGGTGGCGGACACTGTCCCGTCATATTAAAATCCTTTTTGGATCCAGGGCTACGCCCGCCTCTCTTTTGGCTTCCATCCCGGCATTCCGTGGGTGGATGACCTATTTTCCCCCTTTGGCATAGTCCAAAATAAGGGGACGTGCTGTCGGATTTACGTTATAACATTGTTATCATGTCCCGCATAGCACGGTTTTCTATGCATGTTTCGCATCCCGTCAGCGGAGTTAGCGTAACAGTCGTATCTCATTTTGTCCCTGAGGCATCCTTTCTTGACAATTAATCAAGGATTGTCCTTCTTTGGAAGGACGTAATTAACGTCATCGCCTTTATGGTATGACGGACTTTCGGTCCCGACACGAATATCACAGTCGACTGATTGAGTCAAGTCGAGCGCACAATAAACTGTCACTCCGGTGACTGGCACGCCTAATAAACCCAATAAAACAAAGGGTAATAAAAAAACATCCCCACAGCTCTGGCACGCCCGGTGGGACCTTTGTCTCCCTTCATCTCTTTGCCAAGAGAGGATACCTTCGGGGGCTTACCCCAAGAATACTGATTGTTTGTCTGCTCGTCTCAGGCAAACGATGACGTCATCTGGACTCACTGGTGTTGGCTTCGGCCCTGCAATCATCGCCCACCATGCGGAGCACGGGTATCTGGCGGTACCCATGGTCTTCGGATATTTCCCACCAGCTGTAGGTTTCCCCAACTTCTTGGGGTTAGCCTTCGTTGACATGCTGCAGACGGAATCCCTGGAGACCGTCAAAGGAAAAGTTGCTGAGGGGGTCGAGGTCCCGGAGGCTCAACACTGTGACGGCCCGTCCTCGGGGTCATCCCAAGTCGCCAGCTGCATGGTGCATCACATTGCTCACGGGGCTCGCCCCGTCCCTGCCAAGAACTTCGGAAGTCGCCGACACCGGAACCCCCGAAGGAAGACTGATGCTGCTGTGACCAGATGGATCTCCACATCCGGCAAGTCTATGCTGGTTGGAGGCCTCCGTGTCTTTCTGGACGGGCGTAAGGCCCGAGTGAGCCCGGATCGGGTAATCCCTGCCGTGCCAGTCCGCAACTCCTACCAGGCTCTTGCTGGAAGAAGGGCCGAAGAGGAAGAAGCCGGCCGTTATGGCCAGAGGATGTTGGCTCCTAAGCCAAGAAGATTCAAGCAGGTTTGGATCCCCAAAAAGGTCCAGCCTGTCCTGCAAGAAACTCCGATGCAATATCATCCCAGATTCGCCAGAGCAGGAAGAGACAACAAGAGGGACCTGGTCCCAAGGAAGGAGGAGACAATCGCGAAGCTGCCGCGCCGAGAAAGCTTCAGGGCCTGCGCCCGACAAGCCAATATCCCCATTATGGGAAGAAGATTGCAGCAGACTGTCGAGAGGGCTCGGTTTGCTCAGATCCCTCCGATGAGAAGTCAACAACTGTCCCTGACCCCGCACTCGGGCCGAGGGCAAGATGAGATGACCAATATGGTCAGAAGCTATTTCAAGGGGTTGGGCAACCCCTCTTTGGGTCAACAACGGCTGTTGCAGGCAGCCGCAGCTGAAGAAAACCGCTGTCCGTTAACGGCAGTGGAAGAAGAAGAAGACAACTGGAAGATGACGTCATCAGTTGATGATAATGGATATGAAGAGGGCTCTGATACTCAAGCCAATGACATTACCCCCTCTCGGGAGGAACAGAAGAGGGTCTCTGTGTTCAAAAGGCTTACCTTCCCGGAGAATGTCAAGAGGAGGGTTCGCAGACAGAAACGCAGGGGGCACATCTTCACATGCAATATGGCCGGAATAGATGGCCGCTATGGAAAGCTGCCCGAGGAGCCTCGGGAGTTGGCCTGGCTAGCCGAAAGATCGGGGCCGAGCACTCGAAGGGTGGAGGCCGCAAAACAAAAACTGGCAGTGACTGAAGAGAGGCAAGCCCTACCCCGCCTCCAACAACATGATAAGGCCGTTATTCTCACAGCAAATGTGATAACGGCAGATGAAGATGAAGATGTCTTGCTTGACATCCTACCTGAGGGTGCGTCTGGCGAGACAACAGAAGCCATCCCTAGCACAGCAGCTATGGACCCGGCCGTGCTGATGATACTCCAGAGGTACCGCCAAGAAATAGAGCAGCTGAAGAAGCAATTGACGGAAAGGACAGAACAGTCCTCTGCCTCCAAGCGGCCTGATGTGCAAGCCGAATCATCAAGGGGAGTCATCAACAAAGGCGACTTCCCACCACTCTACACCCCGCCTATGCAGGCGGAGCCAAACTTGGCGACAACTCAACAACGCCCGTCACAGCCACTGGCTCCCCCGGTGCTGCCACAGGTGCGCCAGGCGCCTCTACTGCTGCATCCTCCTCCACAGGCGACCACCCTGGTCACCCCCTACTCGCAGCCGGCGCATTTCTACCTGGAACCGATCGACCCAACCACCATGAGCCAAATGATGGTGGAAAGGATGATCGAAATGAAGCTCGCTGAAAGGGCTGAAGGTGACTATGTTGTGTTTGATGCGTATAGGGTTCCATACCCGCCGCATCATGCTGCCAAGCGGCTCCCTCCCGGGATCAGCAAGCCGCCGAAGTTCGACAAGTTCAACGGGAAGGGATCCCCGAAGGAACATATCGCCTACTACATGACCGTCATGGGTGACTTAGCCACCGACGAGTCATACCTACTAAAGTTCTTCGGGTCCTCACTCACAGGGCTCGCCTTTGAATGGTACTCCAGCCTCCCGACCGGGTCGATCAGCGACTGGTCGGACATGCAGAGGAAGTTCAGAGAAAGGTTTCATGTTACAGAAAGGGAGGTCACAGTGGCTGAACTTTATTCAACAAGACAGAGGGCAGATGAGACCGCTCTCGACTACATCAAGAGGTGGAGGAACCTCGGAATGAGATGCAAGCGGCCCCCGCACCAGGAGGATGCCGTGCAGATCTGCAAACAGAATCTCAGGAGAGAGGTGCTGGAAAAGATGATTGGCATGGAAATCCGGTCGTTCGACCGTCTGAACAATATTGTGGCCGAAGTGGAGGCTTTCCTAGCAAAACCAGCTCCCACACCAAATGCCCCTACTGCACAAAAGGGCAAGGCAACAGAACGGCGCCAGGCACCGAAAGAAGCAAATGCCCTTGATATCAAGACATTTGAACAGCAAAAAGATAAAGGCAAGAAGACAGCTGCTCCTCAGCCTGCCAAGACCGGAGACGGCGAAGAAGGTCCATCCCTCCGGGATAAAATGAAGAAGCCCTACTCTTTCCCAAAGGAGAAGACCAGGATCCTATTTGACTGGGTTACCCAGTATGATAAGGTCACCTTGCCTGAGCCGAGGAGGCCGGAGGACCTGAAAAGAAGAGACAGCCCAAGATTCTGCCCTTACCACCAGATGCTGGGACATCCGATTGAAGACTGTTATGTTTTCAAGGATATTATCGAAAGCATGGTAAAGAAGGAAGAAATAGAATTGGGGGAGTACAAGGTTGACCCTCCACAACCACATGCGGCGCCCATAAGAAGAGCCGCCGTCAACATGGTCTCTCTGTACCAAGCCTTGTCTGAAGAGACCGCAGAAGCCAGTACTCAGCACACATATGAAGCTTGCTTTCTGACCCCAATAAAAGAACAAAAGGGATGGCAGCAAGTCCCTGCAAAAGCCAAGAGAAAGGCTCTGCCTCACCCGGCACCGGGGGCACATGTTCGTGGCGTCACACCACGACCCCCTCCACCGGTAACAACACCTGTGTGGACCAATCCACCAGCAGTTATCCGGATACCTACCCGCAATCGGAGGAGGCAGACTCCATTGCCGGTGGTCAAGAAGATCAGCCCAGAAGCTCAGCGGCTGCAGGACTATATAAATGGGCTAGATGAGTATGTGCAGCCCGAGCTAGAACCTTTGCTGGTACGGGATCATCTCCCATGGCAGGAGCTAGAACAGCTTTCACTGAAGCAAGAAGAAGAAGCTGACAAGGCATCAAATAGGGATGGCAGCCTGTTCTGGGGGCAGGCACCAGCCAAAGAAAAGAAAAGAAGACAAAGAAAGAAGGGAAGGGCCGGCAAGGCTACAACGGGGATGGTCCTCTCTTGCAACACCCTCTCTGCTCTGTTCAATCTGCCCAGTGAAGAGGATGAGGAAGAAATTTGCTTCACACCCGCCACTGAAGCAAGCCAGGTTGAAGCCACAGCTGCTGCACATGCGACCCGGTCGGGTCGAAGGTGGGGGCGTCAGCCGCCCGCCAACCATAATATTATCTTCAGAGGGGAGCAACCCTACAAGATACCCCCTCCGGAGGTCAGGGGAGCTCAGATGCCTCCTCCGTCAGGATTGTATAACCAAAGTGGAGGTAGCACTCACGCTCCTTCATTTCTGGAATTCATAAAGATGTCAAAAGGGAAGATGCCATGCCGGGAGGATGAACCAACGACCGGGGGCAATCACCCATAGCTCCAGCAATCTCCCGGATTGCCAGAAGAGACAGAAGTTCGGCCGACAGTAGCCAGCGAAGAGCAGCCAGGAGGTAACCCCGGGCAAAAGGGTACGGCCTCCGAGTCTGATGAAGCAGGTCCGTCAGGGGCCGCAGTCCAAACAGCCTCCAGGCCCAAGTGGGCGGATGAAATGAAGCTATCCAATGTCCGAGCTGGAAGTCGGGTGGTCAAGCTACTAAAAAAGCTCCCGGCAAGATTCACTGTCTGGGAAATTCTCTCTCTCAGTGACGAGACTAGACAGGCAATCATTGCCGCTCTCCAGACGCCAGCCCAATATGAAGCCTGCCTAGCTGAGGTGCTGCCAAAGGCCAGCATGACCTTCACACAGGAGGACATGTTACTCCCCACCGCCAGTCATAACAGACCTCTCTATATGAGAGGACATCTAAATGGCAGAGAGCTGAACAGAATCCTCGTGGACTCCGGGGCATCTGTTAACATTCTACCCTACAGGATCTACGAGAGGCACTATTTCAATGTGCACCTGCAGAAGGTCGGGGACATGCGTATCGTCGGCTTCAATCAGAAGTGCGAAGTATCGCTAGGAGTAGCAGAGTTCACACTCACCCTAGCGGACTTTGTCACCAAGGTGTAATTTCATGTCATTGATTCCCGCACCTCATACAAGGCGCTACTTGACCGCCCTTGGCTACATGAGAATATGGTGGTACCTTCCACGCTTCACCAATGCATCAAATACAGCCTGGATGGGAAGCAGGAGAGAGTATTTGCTGATCTCCACCCGTTCGAAGTGTTCGAATGCCACTTGGCAGATGCTCCTCTATATGCGGAACGGTCACAAAAGGCCCCTGCAGTCAAGACCTCTTCTAGCACAATAAAAGGAACTTCCAAAACAGAATGGTTCCCTCCGCCGCCGCGAGGATATGTTGAGCCCAAGGTGGTTTCACACATCACTGTCACCGGGGATGTGGGCCGGATAGCGCCTCCCGCCATCTATCCCGAAACTAATAAAGTCAGGGTTGATCAACAGCACGACCACATCGGGATCCCCGAAGGTCTTACCAAGCCAATTTTTAGCCTCAACAATACCACTGTCGAGCCCCTCAAAGCATGGGAGGTGGCACAGATGGGTGTTCCTAGCAGCCTGTTCTATACAGCTGAAGAACACCCTACACGGGAAGACACTGATTGTCGTCTGCCCGAAGATATAAACAACCCCTCCATACCTATACAGGGGTTGACATTCATAACAAATCAAATGGCCGAGATGTTCCAGAAGCAGCACATCCCTTCCGGCCAACCTCGCAAGAGGAAAGAAGCATTCCAGAAGCTATGGTATCCTCCAAGCCTAGACAAAGAAATGAGGCGTGTCACTCAGCATCCGAGATTGGGTTTCACCCTCAAAGAATACTATTATAGTGGGCGTTATGAAGTAGACACCATCTCTACTTTTTACCCGATGGAGGATAACCCACTGGGGGCAGACACTGATCAACAGCCGACAGAAGTTGAAAGCTTTCAGCCAGCTCAGTCGGGAAGTCCGGAACCCAAGGCTATGTTCCCTTGCCGCTGTTGGGAACAGGTCTACCCGGAAGATACGGCTCTTCAGGCCAAATTTGACACAGCTAGCAGCAGTGAAGCTGAAGAGGTGGAAGAAGCAGAGTGGCCTCCCGTCGGTGGCCCTCCTTTATTCATGATGTCAGCACTTCTCGAACCAGTCAGGGAAGCCTCCCCCAAGCCTGGTCAAGAAACAAATGCTGCTAGAAGAGAAATGGTCGTCTGCACTGGGGGCATGGTGGCTCAAGGGACCAAGATCTCTTCATCCTGTGCCAGAGAGCTACAAAGCCACTCTGACCCAATGACAAATGATCGCCAGCCCATGGTGACTGCAATCTCCTCAGCAGGGACTGAGGCAATCCACTCGCCCCTTGAAGCTGCTGGCAAAGTAAACCTGTTGGCAGAGCAGTGCATGCAACCACTATCAGCCGAACAAAAAATTCCTGGCATAACTCAAATAGAGCAAGACGAAGGGATCGAGGTCCTTGACCTCAAAGAGGATATACCAGACTTTGTCGACCTCCAGCCTGCACCCCCTGAGATAGAAGACGGAGGTCAAGCAACAGTCGATGAACTGATAGAAATCAATTTGGGAAGCAAGGATGACCCCAGGCCAACCTTCCTCAGTGCCCAACTATCTACCGAAGAACAGGGGATGTACATCCAGCTGCTACAAGAATACCGGGATTGTTTTGCCTGGACTTACAGAGAAATGCCGGGACTAAGCCCCTTGGTCTCACAGCATGAGCTGACCATAAACCCTGGGGTGGAGCCGGTGAAACAGCCCCCTAGGCGCATGAGGCCAGAACTCATCACTCAAATTTGCAAAGAGGTCAACAAGCTCATTGATGTGGGTTTTGTCGATGAAAATCAATACACCACGTGGTTGGCTAACATTGTACCCGTGAAAAAGAAGAATGGACAGATCCTGATATGTGTTGATTTCTGAGATTTGAATAAAGCCTGCCCTAAGGATGACTTCCCAGTGCCAATGGAGGTCATGATAGATGCAACCACTGGTCATGAGGCCCTATCATTTATGGATGGGTCATCTGGCTACAACCAGATATGGATCGCGGAACAAGACCGGATCCACACTGCCTTCCGGATGCCCAAAGGCATTTATCACTACAAAAGAATGCCGTTCGGATTAAAGAACACCGGCGCAACTTATCAGTGGGCGATGACTAGAATATTTGATGAGCTGCTTTACCATAAGGTCGAATGCTACATAGACGACCTGGTAGTCAAGACTAAAAAGAAAGAAGACCATCTGCAAGACCTCCGAGTCATTTTTCAGAGGCTAAGGTAGTATGAATTAAAAATGAACCCTATGAAGTGTGCGTTTGGAGTCTCGAGCGGAAAGTTATTGGGTTTCATTGTCAGATATCGGGGGATTGAAATAGACCCCGCAAAGATCAAGGCGATTCAGGAATTACCCTCGCCAAGGAACCTCTCTGAGCTAAGATCCCTTCAGGGCCACCTTGCATGCGTCCGACGGTTTATATCCAATTTGTCGGGGCGGTGCCACCCCTTTCACAAGCTAATGATGAAGGATGTCCCCTTCTACTGGGACGAAGAATGCCAGATATCCTTCGACAAACTGAAAGATTATCTGAAAACTCCTCCAGTGCTGGGTGCGCCGGTAAAAGGGCAGCCGCTGATTCTCTACATAGCAGCTACACACAACTCTCTAGGGGCAATGCTAGCCCAGAATAATGAAGAAGGAAAAGAACAAGCCCTCTATTATCTCAGTCGAAGAATGGTAAGAATTGAGGAAAAATACACCTATATCGAGAAGATCTGCCTGGCGCTGGTCTTCGCAGTCAAGAAATTGCGACACTACATGCTGTCACACGAAGTTAGGCTGATTTCCAGGGAGGATCCGCTTAGATACATCATGTCTCGACCGGCCCTCAAAGTCCGCTTGGGCAAATGGGCAGTGATTCTTATGGAGTATGACATCTCCTATGTACCGCAACGGGCCGTCAAGGGCCAGGCTATTGCAGACTTCTTTGCTGAACATCCAGTACCCGAAGACTGCCCTCTAGAGCCAGAACTTCCTGAAGATGAAACTTTAGAGGTCAGCCAGGTGCGGCCCTCCCCATGGTAGCTGTATTTTGATGGTGCTTCCAGAATTGACACCGCAGCAACGGGACCAACCAGAGTCCGCGCAGGAGCAGGCATAGTCTTGAAGTCTCCTGAAGGGGAAGTAACACACACGTCCTGCTCAATAAATAAGCCCTGCACAAATAATGAAGCAGAATATGAAGCCCTCATAATCGGGCTACAGGTTGCTCTGTCCATGGGGATTCAAATGATAGAGGCATTCGGAGACTCCATGATGGTGATAAAATAATTGGAAGGGGAGTTTGAGGTACGAAAATAGGAGCTCATCCCTTACTATCAACTAGCCTTGCACCTAATGGCAAGATTCTATTTTATTAGCATCAAGCACATCAGCCGAGGACAGAATGCTCAAGCTGACGCCCTCGCAAAGCTGGCAAGTTCCTTGGCGGTCCCGCCTGTAGACACGCCATTCTTGACGTCTCTTGAGAAAGTCTCATATTACTATACAACGCCCCGCAACGGCTTACGCATTTTGAATCACTCGAGTGCTTCCTTTTCTTGGATCTTCTTCTGCCTTTTTCGGCAACCGGAATCGTTTCGTCACGGCATTCGGACGGCATCAACACCCGTCGGACGCATCAGAAGGTTCCGGAACCCAGAAGGTTCTGCCGGGCGGCCGCCGTTTGAGGACCCGGGTCGATTTTAATGGGGGCGTCCAGGCCCCTGGACGCCCCCATATTTTTAATTTCTTTTTTATTTATTTATTTTCTCAGGGCCCTAAACAAAATAAAAAATATATATATTGATGGAGGCGTCCAGGCCTCTGGACGCCTCCAAAAAAAATAATAATAATAAAAATCTTTTTGGCATATAAAACACAAAAAAATAAAATAAAAAAATACATATTAATGGAGGCGTCCAGGCCCCTGGACGCCTCCATAAAAAACAAATATAAAAATTCAAAATGCCAGCCCTGTCATAAAAGACAAAAAAATAATAAAAAATATATATATTTTGGAGGCGTCCAGGCCCCTGGACGCCTCCATAAACTCCCTCACGGGCGCCGCCCACCGAACGACGGTTTGTCGTGTGTGAAAAAGCCAAATTTAGAGACGTCCAGCTGACTGGACGCGCCCATTTCTGAATCACGAGGCGCCGCTCACAAAACCACGCGTTGTGCCAAACCGCGTGCGGCCGTCGTCGGTTTTCGGTGGACCTGTTAGAGGCGTCCGGGACCTTGGACGCCCCCATAAAAGTATTCTAAAAAAATCAATAAAAATAGAATAAAATATTATTTCGGCCCTGATGGAGGTGTCCAGGGTCCTGGACGCCTCCACCTTCCGGAACTCTATAAATAGAGGCCCACCCCTCAGTTCTAAGGGAGCTAAGCAGTGATCCGATAGGCTGCCGGAGCCCAGAGGCTACGGAGTCATTTTTCTAACCCGTGGGTTCTTTTGTAGGTGGAGGTTCTGCCGGCTTCTCGGGTGCCCACGCTCGCGAGAGGAAGGTCGTCTTCATCCACCGCGCTTCCACGTCGTCCCCACGCTGCCGGAGCTCCGCCGGATTTCACCCTCGGCTCATCCAATAAGCCTTTTCTTCCCCTTTTTCTCCATAGTCCTTTACATTCATCATATTGCATCATCTATCCCCCTTCACAAGGGGGCCTCTTCTCTTATACTTCTTACATCCATCATCTCATTTTCCTCCTACTCGAGTCCGAGAGGGGTTTAAAAGATAACACCAACCAGGTGTGTGTCTTGCCATCATTTCGTTATTTTTATCGCAAGGATTCGAATACTACACCTCCATCTTTCTAATCCACTTGTCATTTATTTGTCGTTGTCTTGCAAGGGTACCCGAGGAAAGCCCTCTCCGTCGGCCGGCCGGAAGGAGAGGAAGAAGCAACCCGCCATCTCCCGCTCTTGAGGTAGGCGCGATCACCTTCTTATTTTGGGGTCTTTTGGCCCCTGGCGATCACATCTTATCATCGAGGCCGCGGCGAGTCACTTCCCCAATGGCCGTTTAAATTTCTGTTTCCTATATTCTCTTATATATTTTGTTATATATTCTGCTTATATCATCGAGGCCGCGGCGAGTCACTTCCCCAATGGCCGTTTAATTTTCTATTCCTATAATCTCTTTATGCTTTGTTATATTCTGCTTATATCATCGAGGCCGCGGCGAGTCACATCCCCAATGGCCGTTTAAATTTCCGTTCTTATATTCTCTTTATATTCTGTTATATTCTGCTCATATCATCGAGGCCGCGGCGAGTCACTTCCCCAATGGCCGTTTAAATTTCTGTTCTCATATTTTCTCTATATTCTGTTATATTCTGTTCATATTCTCGAGGCCGCGGCGAGTAACTTCCCCAATGGCCGTTTCAATTCTTGTTATTTAATTTTTGCATCATTCCCGTCCCCCCGAGGTCGCGGCGAGTCACTTCCCGCTATGGCCGTTTAATCCCCATATTTTGCTATATCATACTTGTCCCGCTCGCCCCGCCGGAGCAATCTCCCGTGGTGGCCCCTTCTCTCTTTCCTCTCATCTCTGTGTTGCAGCAAACAAAACAAACAAAAAAGAAGGAGCCCGCGCGCTCTCCGCTTCTTCCTCTTCCCCGCTCTTCTCCGAACCGCGTGACGTCGCTCACAGATTGGCGATCACGGTGGGACATCTACTGCTTCCTCTCGGCTACCCTTGCAAGTTCGGCACCACCCGTGCCTCTCCACCTTGGCGCCCACGCGCGCCCCCGTTGTGCTCACGGCAGCACCGTCAGTTCTGATTGGTTCTTTGTTTATTACATGTTTGTTATTTCTGTTGTTTTCCCACTCCATATATCTGTCAGCATTCCATTGCATACATCCATTCCTCTTTTCTATCCTTTTTTTCATTTTTTTTGAGGATCACCCTTTCCCGGTGAAGGAAGGACTCTCCGTTTGGGAATTCCTCTCAACGGACTAGAATCTCCTACACTGGGACCTCCGTAAGTCCCCGACATCGAAGAATCTCCTCTTCGTTCACTGGGCTGGTTGTACCATTGAAGTTCCCCGGAGTTAGTCATTTCGTTCGTGGTGAGACGAGAGACCCTAGCTGACACGGCGGTGAAACAAAAATAAACTAGGGTCCATATCTTGTGTGAACTTCGGATCTCGCTAAAAACACACAAAAAAATCATCAAAATCAAAACAAAAAAAAGGGCGTAAAGGCATCCACTTGTTTGATAATCTCTGCTACCTACTTGCTAGTGTATGTTTTTGCGTTCTGGGAAAACTGTGAGCATGTCTCACGAGTCTTCTGAGGAGAACCACCCTAGTCGTGGTTTGACAGCCGACCCGCGAGTCTATGCTATGGACTCGGGTCCTTCTCATGACCCCTCGCATGAGGTGCATGTTACTGCCGGGAACACGTCCCCGCCACAGGATATCACTTCCTTACTGGGCGTCCTCGCCAACACGGAGCTTACCTCTGAACAGCTCCGGGCCTTCCAGGCCATTCTAAAGGGGAAATCTGTTTCCCCCACGCCCCAGGAATCAACTCCGGCCATCGCACCTCTCCACGAGTCCGTGCAGGCCATTCCATCTCCTTCATTGGCGCAAGCCATCCAGTCTCCCTCGCTTCAAGGACAAGCGAGCCAACAACCTCCCTCATTCCAATTCCCGTCACAATCTCAAACTCCCGGTGTTCCTCACACACCGTTTCAGCCAGGGCCAACTGTCGGTGGTCCGACAGTTCCCTCTCATTCCGGGTTTCCCCCTCAAGTCTCCGGGAGACAGTTTCTCCCCCAGTGGCAAGTGCCACCTTCACCCCCAGAGGAGCTCGCCCAATCGCTCCTCAATAGATTCAATCGCATGGACGAGCAGTTTCAAAATCTGAGAAGAATGGTGGACGTGAAAGCCACCCCGGAGGTTGCTTTGCCAATCCTTCCGGTCATTCATCTTCCTCCCTCCGAAATGCCCACGTACCGCAGATACAATGGTACCGGCAACCCCTTCATTCACCTCAAGGACTTCATGTATGAGTCCTCCTATTGGCAAAACGATCAGAGGTCCCTGGCATACCTCTTTCGGAGATCATTGGATGGTCCCGCGCTTGAGTGGTTCTATTCTCTGGAGCCCCGCGAGGCCGAGAATTTTGAAATAGTGCAGAGAAGGTTCTTGCAGAAATATAGGGATAGGGTCGGTCCCTCACTCTCCATTACCGACCTAGTGGCCGAAAAGATGAAACCCGACGAGGATTTTGTCCGATATGCTGATAGATGGAGGTCTCTGGCGGAAAGAATAAGGGATACCCTCTCCGAGCCCGAACAAGTGAAAATGATTGTGTCCAATGCAACCCCACAGTTCAGACATGTCCTGGCCATGAATAAACTCACTACAATGGAGGAGCTCTATGAAAGAGCCCGATACATCCAAACCCAGCTAAAAGACTCCCCCATTATGAATATGTTTGAGTCGCCGAAGCCCAAAGTGGTCAGAAAGACAGGCGCTGGTGTCCCGGGCGGAGCCACAGAAGGGGTCGTGACAAATGAGCAAGTCAGTGCGGTCAACAATGCCAACTATGCAGTCAACCCAAGGCCTCCACAAATGCCCCGACTACCCCTTCAACCAGGTCCTTTCCCTCTCCGTCCTCCACCCCAAAATAATCCACCCCAGGATAATATGCCTCCATTACGCCAACCCCAGCAACAACAACCACAACCTCAACAACAACAACCACCGCTTCAGTACAACCAAGTTCCACCTCCAGGGAACTATGGTCCCCAACAGCAACAAAGGAGGCCGCTCGGTCCCAAGAGAGCCTACTATCCACCATTGCCAGAAACTTTAACAGACATTTTTAATGCCCTCATGGCATCAAACCAACTCGCCTTACCCAGAGAAAGGCTCATGTGGCCCCCCAATGTGGATACCTCCAAATACTGTGTTTACCACAGGCAGCCGGGACACACAGTAGATTACTGCTTCCATTTCAAAGATTACATACATGATATGAACGATGAACATCAAATAGATTGGGATGAGATGAGACGATACGTCGCCGCTCTCAAGGCTAGGAGACCTCCTCAGAGGCCACAGCAGCAGTTACAACAGCAGCAGCAGCAGCAACCACAACAACAACAGCAGCCTCAGCAGGCCCCACAACAACAGCCCGACATGGGCATAATCCAGAATCCACTACCGGAGCACCAACAGCCCAATCATCAGGTTAACCCCATCTCCTCCTTCCCGGAAGTCGGGAGAGAGCAGGTGTGGCACCAGGAAAGTACCTCCATCCTTTATACCTCCAACCCTATCGTCATGCAACCCCCTCACCTTGCCCGGGTAGCACCTCTCTCTCATCAACCCGCATCGGTATCGCCTTCACCATTTCCACTACCATTACGCCCTCTCATCCGCACCCCGACCTCCTATCAACCGACACTTTCTACTACGCCTTCACACCCTCTCACCTTCTCCCACTCCCCCACTTCACCATCCACCTCTACCACATTTACCCCTACGCCTTCTAAACCCCTTATCATCCGTCCACCATACATAACCCCGTCTTTCTCCACCACATCACCACTAATGCCTTCAAAACCACTCATCACCCACCATCCGCCTCAAAACCTTTACCCGTTTCAAACCTTACCTCCACCTCCACCTTCCAAACCCCTTATCCTTCATAATCCGCGCGATATCCCCTCTACCTCCTCCATGCCTCCACCTAACAAACCCCTCATCAGAATCCCTGCTCCCGTCATCACCCCTGCTTCATCAACCATTCCTCCACTACTACCCCTCAAACCCCTGTTAAAACCCACTGCTACCCCCACAGAGGTACAAAAGCCGCAGGCAATGGTGCTCCGGAGTGGAAGAATTTTCCACAGGGTTTTCCCCCACAACAGTCAGAATCCCGAGCAATCTCAGCCAGAGAAGGATGATGCAGAACAACCAGAAAGAGCTATCCCTGGAACACAGTATGATCTACTAAAACACTTGGACAAGACGCCTGCCCGGATCTCCATCCTAGAGCTACTTCAAAGATCCACATCCCACCAGGCGGCCTTGATGGAATATCTTCAAAAAGTCATGGTTAATGAAGACCTCCCCGTGGAGAAGATTTCAACCGTCCTGACCCCAACAGACACACAACCGGCCATCATGTTCCACAACTACGAGCTCGCTCCCAAGGAGGCTCGGAAATATGCACTGTGCATTTCAATAAAAATTAATGGGGTATCCATAAACCCGTGTCTTGTGGACACGGGTGCGTCCATAAATGTGATCTCCATGAGCACTCTTCAGTTGTGTGGGATCGACGAGGAACAAATAAGACCTTCCTCGATCACGGTCACGGCCTATGACAATAGCAAAAGGCCGCCGCAGGGGATGATTATTCTGAAGGCAGAACTAGGCCCCATGTCAATTCCCACGGAATTCCATGTCCTCGACATGGACCCCACATTCAAGGCTATACTGGGTCGACCTTACATCGAAGCCATGGACGCTGTGCCTTCCACCAACCATCAATGCCTGAAGTTTCCTTACAATGGGAGAATTATTAAAGTGGTCAGTACACCTGTCCTTCACACAGTGGATGCTATCAACACCTCTCTGCCATCTGTTTGGCCGTCTCATCGGCCCATATTGTCACTGCTGGATGTACGTGATCCATCTCGCATTCCACTAGCACCAAAGGAGCCGGTCAGGGCAACCACAACATCATGTCTCCCTCTTCACTCCAAAGGTTGGGAGATTATGAGGAACATCGGCTATCAACAAGGAAAAGGGCTGGGCGCACAGTTACAGGGAATGCTCAAACCGCCAAAGGAAATTAGGCCGAACCGCAGGTTTGGCCTAGGCTTCAAAGGACCATTCAAGGCGGATTGGAAGCCCCTCACATGGACTCTATCAAACCACTTCAATAGAGGGCCCGTTGTTCAGATGGGAGATCACCCACGAGAAGCATATGGGGAATCACATGCTGTATATTTTGCTGAAAAATGTCCGAGGATCACCAAAAGAGGCAAGATCAAAGATCCGGAATGCGAGTGGAATAAATGGTTCGACATACGGGACATTTCTGTTGCACTGGAAAGGATGTTCTCGTCCCCACAGCTTGAAGGACCACCATTGATCTCCGAGATACCAGAGAACATTGCCACTCTTGCCAAGGTTCCAAACTATCCTCGTCCTCGCCAGAAGGACTCTGTCATCGACGGATCTTCATCTGTCCTCAACATTGCCATCGACGGCTCATTAGCCGCCATCCTCTCCATCCACTCGTCTCAGCCTTTGCTGATATCTTCCTCCTGGGCCAGACAATTGTCTGATGATCTTCCCAGGTCCCCTTCTTTGCTTACATACCTACGCGGGCTTTTCAACCCGCGCCAGGCCTTCAACCATGATCTGCTCTACGAGCCCCACAATCCTCTAGCCATAACCACTTTCCTCTCTCCTCCAATCTCTTTTCACTGCTTTGTCATTAAAAATGAAAACGAAAAAAAAACGTCAATTTTCAAACTCTCCAACAACACATCTTCGTTGAGGAAACCTCCTACATCTCCCACGGGTGCGTACCGCCTTGCGGACCACCCGTCCAAGGTCCGATGAGCGACCTTTTCTACCCCTCCTCTGAGGGGTCTTCTCCTGTACATTCTACACCATCCTCCTCATCTTCCTCTTCTTCTGTAAATATTGTCAGTCAATCTAGGAATGACAGGCCAAGGGTAGTACCTAGGAAGAAATCCAAGGGTAGGCAGATCCCTCGTCGATTCCTTCTGGATTTGGCCGCCAGGTGTCAGGCCCTTCTTGCCATCCCCCAGTTGTTAGAAAATCCCATCCAGCTACCCGAAATAGAATGCGAGGGCGACTGTGCATCTGATGAAGGGTATGGAGTCTACGAGATCACGAATGAAGAATGCCCCACTGAAGATGAGGGTGAAGAATATGAGGATGTGGCGGGCGCATACGCTAGCGGAATGAGGAGATTCGACGAGCCGTCAACCGCCGTAGAAGAATCCACCAAGGAAGTCAACTTGGGAACTGAGGAAGACCCTAGGATCATCCTCATAAGTGACAACCTACCACCCTCTGAAGAAGAGGCATTAATTGAGGTTCTCAAGGAATATAAGGACACGTTTGCATGGAGCTACGAGGATATGCCGGGTTTGGATTCAACCTTGGTCGAACACCGTTTAACCCTAAAACCAGGGTCCATCTCGGTAAAACAAAGGTTAAGGCGTTTCCACCCTCAGATGGCTTTGAAAATGAAAGAAGAGGTCGATAAGCTCCACAAAGCCAGGTTCATTAGAGTCGTTCTTTATCCTCAATGGGTGGCGAACATTGTCCCGGTCATGAAGAAAGATGGGAAAGTCAGGATTTGCATCGACTTCCGGGACCTTAACCGCGCGTGTCCAAAGGATGATTTTCCCTTACCTCACATTGATGTGTTGATTGATAACACGGCAGGTTTTGAAACCCTCTCTTTCATGGATGGATTTTCAGGATACAATCAAATTCGTTTGGCAGAAGAGGATCAGGAAAAGACGTCATTCACTACCCCTTGGGGAACATATTGTTACGTGGTCATGCCGTTTGGGTTAAAGAATGCTGGAGCTACTTACCAAAGAGCAATGATGGCCATATTTCATGACATGATGCACATATATCTGGAAGTGTATGTGGATGACTTATTGGTGAAATCAAGGACCAGGATGGAACATCCAGAAGTTTTGGCTAAGGTCTTGCAAAGGTCAAGAGAATTCCAATTGAAAATGAACCCAAAAAAATGTGTGTTTGGTGTGTCGTCAGGTAAATTGCTGGGGTTCATTGTGAGTAAAAGAGGGATCGAGATAGATCCCGACAAAGCCAAGGCTATCAGGGATATGCCGCCTCCCAAGAATTTGAGGGAAGTCCGAGGTTTAATCGGGAGGTTGCAGTTTATTCGTCGGTTTGTGTCTCAACATTCACAAAGGTGTAGACCTCTCTACGAGTTGACCAAGCCAGGAGTAGAATTCCACTGGAATTCTAAATGTCAGAAAGCTTTTGAAGGGTTGAAGGAATATCTGGCTAGTCCACCCGTTCTCATTCCACCCAAACCAGAAAAACCTCTGATCCTTTACGTCTCAGTCTTGGATGACTCCGTGGGAGCCGTCCTCGCACAAGCTGATGAAGAAGGCAAGGAACGGGCAACCTATTACTTGTCCAAACTTCTCAATCCCTGTGAGCAGAAGTACACCGGCATGGAGAAAACCTGTGCTGCCCTCGTTTGGGTAGTGCAGAAATTGAAGCACTACTTCTTGGCTCACGAAGTCCACTTGATTGCTCGGATGAATCCTATCAAATTCCTTCTGGAGAAAGCCGTCCTTACAGATAGGCTAGCACGCTGGCAAAGTTTTCTCTCTCAGTTCGACATCACCTACATCCAGCAAAAGGCGATTAAAGGCTATGCCATAGCCGAGCATCTCGCTCACCATCCTCTTCCCAAGTTCGACCCCGTCCAATCAGAGTTTCCAGATGAGGAACTAATGTCCATCAACCAATCAGATGAGCCAATGTGGACACTATATTTTGATGGAGCTCTGAATTCTCAAGGGAAAGGAATCGGCGTCGCCCTCCTGTCACCGGAAGGCCTCACATTCCCATTGGCGTACCAGCTCAAATTTCCAGTTACCAACAATATAGCCGAATATGAAGCCCTTCTAGCTGGCCTAGGACTCGCTCATTCTTTACGTATCACTGAGTTGCGAGTTGTAGGTGACAGTCAGCTCATCCTTCGCCAGGTACTCACTAAGTATCGCACTCGCGATCCCAAACTCAAGCCATACCAAGAACTCACTGCTGCCTTTGCCAAACTGTTCACAAAACTGATCTTTGTTCATATCCCTCGTCATCAGAATATTCTCGCCGATGCCCTCGCCTCATTGGCATCATCCATAAGGTTCCCTCTAGGAAGATGGTTTAAGTCCATTTCCATCTACAAACTTCACGCCCCTGCAGTCGATGATGCTTCCTACGTAAACATCAAAGACAGGATAGCAAGGAAGATCCTGCAGGAAGATATCCTTGAGAAGAGGGAAATCATGTTGGCAGAGGCCGAAGAAGAACTGGCTGATGAAGAGAAACCATGGTTCTATGAAATTGTCAAATATTGCCAAGATCAGTCTTATCCTGAAGGGGCCACCACAGAGGACAAGAAAGCCATAAGAAGGGTGGCTCAGAAATACACATTGATCGGAGGTCTACTCTATAGGAGGAGCCTTACTGGTATTCTGTTAAGATGTCTTGGTGACGATGAGGTTTGGAAATGTGTAGAAGAGACGCACTCGGGTGTGTGCGGTGGCCACGTGAATAGTCAGATGCTCGCCAAGAAGATCATTCGTCAAGGCTTTTATTGGCCCACTATGGAAGAGGATTGTGCTGTCTATGTCCGTAGGTGTGTCAAGTGTCAACTTCACGCCGATAAAATCCATTCACCATCTTCCTCACTTCATCCAATATCCTCCCCATGGCCTTTCTCCATGTGGGCATTCGACATCATTGGTCCCTTAGGTGATCCCAATTCCCTCACCAAGCAGAAATCTTTCATCCTTACTGCAACGGAATACTTCACCAAATGGGCCGAAGCCGAAGCTTACGCGGAGATCAAGGCGTCAACAGTCTGTAAGTTCATCATGAAGAACATTCTCGCCAGATTCGGCATCCCAAGCACGATCGTCACCGACAATGGGCCACAATTCATTTCTCAGGACCTACAGGACCTCTGCAAAAGGTACGCAATTGCATTGCATCATTCATCGCCTTATTACCCACAAGGTAACGGCCAAGCGGAGGCCACCAATAAAACATTGCTCAAAATCATCAAAAAAACCTGCGAGTCTAGTAAGTTTTCAGACTGGCCAGAAAAGCTTATCGAAGCCCTATGGGCCTATCGCACTTCAATCCGTACCCCCACCGGGCAGACTCCATTTGCCCTCACTTATGGTATGGAAGCGGTAGTCCCGTACGAGACTCTGATCCCTTCTCTCAGGGTACAATTGGATGAGGAATTTCCCCTCGACGATCGTCGTAATTCACTCCTCGCCCAGTTGGAACTCTTGGATGAGAAGCGGCTGGCCGCCGCCGAACACGCGCGTGTGTATCAAAATAGACTCGCTCGCTTTTACCAAAAGAAAGTCGTTGAGAGAAAATTCAAAGTCGGTGAGATGGTCGTAAAAAGAATTTTTGTCAAACCTGGAGGGCCGCGTTCTAAGCTCCAACCTAATTGGGAAGGACCATTTGTAATTCAAGCCGTGTACCCTGGCAACGCCTACAAGCTAGTCAACGCCGAAGGGACCGAGTTATCCCACCCTTGGAATGGGCTTTATCTTAAGAAATACTACCCTTAGCACAAAACAAAAAAAAATGAAAAGATAAAAAACATCAAAAACAAAGAAATATTGAAAACCACTAAAAATATGGAAAATTCAAAATGCCGATGCCCGGCAGTCACCATATAGTTAAGTCTCTGCATTTAACCTTCATGTTAGGATAGGGCCCATTAAGGCTTGGTAGGTACCGGGTCTTGGGTTGCCAGAACCGTGGAGACCCCTGTCCGGCCACGTCGGCCTATGCTCGCTCGAAGGAAACTAACATGTGTTCACTTATGTATTTTATTCAAAAAAGTTGGTAGCATCACCTACGGTAGGGCCACACCTAGAAGATCTCCGGAAGCTGTAATCTTTATTCTTTTCTCTTCGACCAAATGAGACAGTCGGCGCCCTTAAAACGCTGAGCATGAGAAACCGAAACTCAAACCCCAAGGGCAAGAGTAGGATCCATTTCCTCGAGCACCGATCAGAGCACGAGAAGAGGGCAGTGTCCCCGCAGGCATACGAAAAGGGAGCCCACAAACGTCAAACATCTCCCTCACAAAAGAAAAACAAAATCAAAATCAAGAGAAAAGCCTGGTCGTGACCGTGCCTGTTGCGATAAACGGAACCCCTCAAAGCAAAAGTCTGAATCCACAAAAGGGGCCGTAGAATGTAAATGCTCGAGATTTGGTCCGAAGTTGTCCGAAAGGAATGAGTTAATGGGCCCTTATTCGCTCGCCGGGTTAACGGCTTTGCCGGTCCTCTCAGGAGGTTTATCCCCTACGCTCTTCCTTCTTCCTCTAAAGATGAAGGTTCGATGGAGTTTCTGAAAGGTGAAAACTGCCCAAGGTCTGCGACCCTATTTTAATATACACATTTGGTTGCCCACTTTGAAAAGCAAAAGCTATCGCTGCGAAGGAGTCTCCGTGTTTCTGGCTGGTCAAGACCCCTCCTTACCACCTTGATGTCTTCTTGTTTAACCTCGGGCTTAGGCCAATGCAAGCGCGTCACCTATGGGTGCGACGGCGTCTGATTCCGGGTCAGCGTCGCGCGGTTGGTCGTTAGGGTTCCAGGGTGTTCCATCTTATACCATCTAGAGTTGTGAGGAAACAGACCCGGGTCGGGCAAATCATCTACCTCAAACACCTTTTGGGTGAATCCCTGTGGTCGGAAGCAACTGGGAGCCTAAGCATGGCATGACGGTATTGTCATCAGGGTAAGTCTTAGCCGGCGGGATCGTCATTCGAGGGGTCTAGAGGCCCAAATCAACCTAGATGTGCACTTAGGATACCTGGGAGGTTAGTAAGAAACCCCTGTCTCACATAGGTTAGGTGCCATTTGGGTGCTTGCCGGGCGTTAGCAATAAAAAAATTGAAATGATAAAAGCAAAAAAAATAGAAAAGAGAAATGTACATATTTGCAAACAAAAAAATCTTTTTATGATAAAACAAAAAAAATGTGTCAAATATAAAAAAGAAAACAAATCAATTTTGCATGATTGCATTTACGTGCATCATCTCACTTTAATACCGCTTGCATTCGTGTGCTTGCCTGTCGCATTTATCATCACCGCATCTTTCCCTTGCCTTCGTTAAATAAAGGCTTGGCCCCTTGACCAGTTATCAAGGACAGTCACAGTGACCATTTGCTTATTGAGCAAGGGGCCAAGTCAGAACAGAAATTCTGATTTGTTTGTTTCAGTGATATGTGCAGGGATTCAGGTAACTGAAGCAAAGGTGAAAAACAAACAAACCGAACCTTGTTTTTTATTCCAAAAAAACCAAAAAAATTTACATCAAGTTCCGCCCTCTCTCTCTGCATTACTCGTCCCACTACTCTCCGGGCAAAACACTCTCAAAGGTGCTACCCAACTACGAAAAGCGGTACTCCTGCCGCTCTGTACTCCTCTTCCTATTCCCACATCCCGGCGTTGATCCGCGGAAGCAGCAGAGAAGCTACCAACACGAAAGCCACGCTCTCGTGCTCTTCGGTAGCGCTCCTCACCTTCTCTCAGCCACTGTTCAGCAAGACCAAGGCCGATTCGGAGTTCGAATAGTTGGGCCTCCATGGCCCTTCGCTCCTCCCTTTCAGCCAAACTGTTGGCTCTTTCTCTCTCTGCGTTTCTTTCCCTCTCTGCCCGTTCTCTCTCACGGTCTTCCCTCTCCAACTGGAGAGTGATCCTCAGTTCCATAGCATCCCTGGATGAGTCGTCATCAGGATGACGCCGCAGTTCCCTCTCCAGTTCTGCTATCCTAGCCTCCTTCTGCGCAGCTTGGGCAAGCGCTTCTTCCGTCTCCTTTTCCTGTCGAGCGTACCATCTCAGATACGCGATAAGGCGTAAACAAAGAGAACTCAACGCTGAAACTTTTACCTGTATACGAGCATTCCTTCTGCCTCCGCAGCACGCTGCGTGGCGTGAGCAAGTTGCTCATGAAGCGAGTCAAGTTCTGAGGTGGGAATCCACAAGCTGGAAGAGGCACCACCTACTCCCATCGCTGGGGAGGCTGCGCCAATCTGGGCATGCTGCGACCATGTGAATTAGCAGCCAACATCTGGAATCTGGGGTTTTAACTAGAAACGTACTGTACACCTACCAAGGCGCTCGTAGCTCCGCGGGCATCGCCCAACTGTTGTTCCACCTCTGCCAAGCGAGTTCGTAAATTCGCTATCATGGCATCCCGGACATCCTGCAGCCTTACAAGTCAGCATTTTCACCAGAAAAACCAAGAAAAGGAGAAAGAAGAGAAGAGAAAAAGGGGAAACCTACCTCCACAAGTCCCCGGGGTTGGAACCGTTCTGCGTACTTTGTCCTATATAGACGCAAGTAGTCCTCGCTGTCCCGCGCCTGCGATTCTACAATCGTGCCACCCCGTTGCCAGTCTTCGTACTGTTCAGGGAACCGCACGCGCCAGTCAATGCAGGTCGCCGGTCCTCGCGTCTTTCTCCCGACATGAGGTGGCGCAGCTGAATCCACCCATTCTTGAGCCAGTCCTAAAGTCCTCATAACTAATCGTAGCCGAAGCGGCTCGATTTCATTCAGGCAGTGCATCCATAGTTCCCGTCTGAACCGGGCACGACTTGCTAGAACCCACAGAGGAGAAGAAGTGTAGGGAAGAAGGAACGCACAAGAGAACAAATAAACAGCAGAAAATCAAATCACTCCATAAGCTGTCATAAGCACTACAATCATAGAGAGGTGACGGGTCCGCTAGCCCGCCAATCCTCACCATCACTCATCTCTCCGGGCACTCTCCTCCTCTCCCCCGAGGTGAGGGTCCCTCAGAAGCCTCCAGGATCCCCGTGCAGTAGCACCTGCCTCGCCTCTGGGCGCCTGCTCCGCAGCAGTGACTCGCTGCTCCTCCCCTGGCGTGGCGAAGAAGCCACTGGCGGCAAAGCGACCGGACTGGCGGAGTCACTCCCCGAACTCTCGCGCTCTCTCGTAGCGCGTCTCCATCCCTCCTAGCCTCTGCACGACGGCCTGAAGGCCCAGCTGGAGCTCCCTCACTTGGGCCTCCAAGGCCCTCCTCTCGGTCAGATCCCGCTGTCGCTCGGACCTTCTCTCGGCCTTCTCTCTCTCTACCTCTCTCCTCATCATCTGCAGAAGAACCCTTAACTCCAGGATGTCTGGAGAAGGTCTCTCCTCACCACGGTGCCGCAGCTCCGCTACAGTCGCCACCCAGGCGTCACGCTCCTCTTCCGCCCGGGTCGCACGGGCCACCGCACCGGCAAGTTGCTCCCGGAGGGAAGCAATCTCGAGAAAAGGGGCCGAGGAGCTAGAAGATCCGCCAGCCGCTCCCACCGTCGCTGTCTGCTGGGCACGCTGGAACAAAATAAACAACGGCCGTCAGTGAAACTCCGAAATCTGAAGTTAAAAGGGCGGCACGTAACTTACCAGGAGCGACAGCTCATGTTGAGCGACGGCCAGTTGCCGCCTAGTCTCTGACAGCTGGGCGCGCGAGCCGCCGATGCCACGCGTGTCCCCAGCTTGGGGAAGCCCCGCGTAACTCTCTCTCTGCCGCCGCAGGAAGTCGGCACTGTCCTGCACCAGTACACCCCCTTGCTGTCCAGGGAGACGTACGGGCCAGTCCTCGAGCCTCGCCTTGCCGCGACTCTCCTTCCTGACGCGGCTCGGCTCGTCCGCACTCGCCCACTCATCGGCCAGGCCCAGGGTCCTTGCCATGTCCTGCACCAAGAAAGGGGTCCCATATCAGTCAAAAGGAACGCGTCCCCTGTCTAGGACGCGTCCATCATTTGAGTGCAACACTCTCCGAACCCTTTCCTCCTCGCCCGGCTCGCTTCAAAACCCAAAATGAATTAAAAGAGGAAGAGATCGGAGGACCTACCGGACCGTGTTCACCTCCTCCCACGCCATCGGGCCCCTCGGGTCCCTCGGGGGCCCGAAGCGGCCCTTCCTCCTCCATGGACGCCGTTCCGTGATCGGGCGCGTCCCTCCTTGGGCGAGGATTTCCTCGTCCCTCTCCTCCTTCACCACGGTCGGGCCCACCGAACTCCATCGATCAAAAGAGGAGGAAGACGAAAAAGGGGCAAGCGCGTTTCGGCGGAAGGCGGGCTCGTTTGCGGATGAGGCACGGGAGAAGAAGGACCACCCGTCGCTTTAAATTTAAAATCAAGGATTAAGACGCGTCCTCGCGCCTGGACGCGCCCAAAAGGGGGGAAAGGAAACAAAATCCCCCCGTGCAAAACTTAGTTCCCCGCTGTTCAGGGCAAGGTCTCGCGAAGCACGCCTCAAAGGACAACTCAGTAAGTGTGGGAGAGAGAAAAGTACACACAACAAAAAAAAAGCCATTTCCATTTCATATAATAGCCGAAAGTACATCATACAGTGAGAAGGGTGACGTACAAGCAACTCTCTAACTCTCACCGTCACCCTCCTGGTCATCTCCTTCCTCCCTCCTCTGACGGAGATCCCTAGGGGGCCTCCGCGACCTCTGTGAACCCTGAGAAGCAGTGCTCGCCTCGCCCTGCGGTGGCACTCCAGCCTCGAAGGCGCGACGACGCTCCTCGGCCGAAGAAACCAGGTAGCTGCCCATGGAAAAAGAACCAGACTGACGAAGTCGCGCCCCGCGTTCCTTCGCCCTCTGGTACCGCTCCTCGCTCTCCCGAAGCCTCCCCTCCGCCGTGCCAAGACTCAATCGGAGCTCCAGCAGCTGGGCCTCTAGAGCCCTCCTCTCGGTCTGATCCCGCTGTCGCTCCTCCCTCTCTCTCTCTCTATCCCTCTCCCTCTCTCTCTCCACGCTCTCCCTATCCCTCTCCCTCTCCTCTCTCTCCCTCATCGCCTCTCTCCTCGACAGCTCGAGGGCGATCCGCAGATCCACTACGTCGCGAGGAAGCTCCTCAGCCTCCCGTCGCCGCTCCTCCTCCAGCTCCGCAATCCGGACGTCACGCTCTGCCACCCGGGCATCGCGCTCCTGCTCAGCACGAACAGCACGCGCCAGGGCCTCTCGGATCTCGGCCACCTGTCAAGACACGCATGCACCGTAAGAGAACAGTGATAGAAGGAAAGTAGCTGGAAAAGGGTCGCGGCCAAGCAAGCACTCACTCGAGCCTCACGGTCACGCTCGGCCTCCTCAGCCCGAGCCACCGCGTACGCCAGCTGCTCCTGGAGGGCAGAAACCTCCGGAGGAGGGCCCCGCGAACTGGAACCCGCTCCACCAGCCATCGCGGCTGCCGCTGTCTGGTGGGCCCGCTGAAACACGGGGCAAACGTCAGTCAAAGGCTAAGCATCAAAAATCCAGGTCACAAAAAATGCATTGCATAAACTCACCAGGATCTCCAACTCCTGTCGGATGGCCACCAACTGTCGTCTGGCGTCCGCCAACTGGGCCCGCAGGTCGGCGATCATGGTATCACGAGCATCCTGCATTACACATAAGTTAGTATCCCATGCATACATATAGAAAGGTGGAGCATTTTCATTTCACTTACCCCTGCCATACCACCCAAGGAGAGGCGGTCCCCGTACGTAGCTCGGTACCGTCTCATGTAGTCTGTGCTATCCTGTACGTGGGACACTACTGGGACCCCGCCCTGCTGCCAGTCCTGGTACTGTGCTGGGAAGCGCGTACGCCAGTCCACGATCTTCGCCTTCCCCTTGGTCTTCCGCCCAATGCGAGCCGGCGCATCTACGTCTACCCACTCCTGGGCCAGCCCCAACGTCCTCATGACCAGTCTAAGCCGCAGCGGCTCAATCTCGTTCAGGCAATGGACCCACACGTCCCGCCTGAAGCGAGGAAGACCCGCTACAACCCAGGGCTGGCCAGCATCGCCCATGCCCAGGTAGGGCCTCCACACCACCTGCATCACCATACATACATCATGTTAGTTACCATTCAGTCACATGCATAAACACAAAAAAAATCATACGCATCATACCATGGCCTCGGGATACTCGCTCAGCTCCCGACGAAGTGATGCCAGCTGGTAGCCGTGGGGTGCTGCAACCACGACCGGCCTCCACTGCCGCGCCAGAGGCACGGCCCTCCTGTTCCCATGCCTAGCCCTCCCCATCGGGAAATAGTAATAGCTCCACACCTGCATCCATCATACATCATTAGTACAATAATTACATATTTAACTGTGGGAATGCATAAATAAAATGTTTACCTGGAGGAAAGGTGCGAAGCCGCTGACTGTCGTCTCCTTCTCCGAAGTCTGGGAGAGATCGGCAATCAGATGGGCAAGCAGAGCCGCTCCCCACGCATAGTGCCCCACTCTGTCCAGATCCGCCAAGAGCCCGAGGAAACGGCAGTGGATGCCATCCCCCTTCGTCCCCAGCAGAAGGCGGCCCAGGAAGAAGAAAAGAAACCTCCGAAGGTCTAGATCCACCAGCTCCCTCTCGCTCGGATCCTGGGTGAAAGCTGCACGAGCATCCCCCTCCAGTCGAGCCAAGAACTCCGCTCCAGTCTCGCTAACCCGCTGACGCGGGTCGACGAATCCGAGCGCCTCCATGATCTCCACTCGGCCGACTACCCTGCTGTCTCTATCAGTCACGCTCGTCTCTAACCACAGCAGGTCGAGGGCACTCTCTCGGTAGTCGGGGTAGGTGACCCCGCTGACTGCCTCTCCGTCAACTCGTAGCCCGGTGATCCGAGCCACGTCCTCCAGTGACGGCACCATGTGCCCCCAGGGCATCAGAAATGCCCGGCTCGGTGCGTGCCACCGCTCCCTCAGTGCCTGGATAAGAGGAAGGTCGAGCCGGAAGGGCTCGATCCTAAGGAAAGCTCCAAAGCCCATGGCGTCCACACGCGCCCTCTGAAAATCCGGCAGCCCACGGTATGCTGCCACCACCAAGGACCAGCTGATCCGGCCCTTCATCACGCCCTGCAAACCACAAAACCAACAAAGAACACATCAGCATCATGAACAGTAATAAACAATAACACTGTATATATATACTACCTATTCTCTTTATTTTATTTTTACTTTTAAAAATAAAAAAAATATATAAAAAAAATAAAAAAAATAAAAAAAAATTTTTATTTTCTTGTGGAGGCGTCCAATGCCCTGGACGCCTCCTCCCAATTTCCTTTTTTTATTTATTTTAGGAAAAACCCAAAAATGGCCAAAACAAAAATTATTAATAATATATATATATTTATGGAGGCGTCCAAGGCCCAGGACGCCTCCTTATTTTTAATATTATTTTATTTCATTTCATTATTTATGAAAATTAATAAATAAATAAAAAAGGAAAAAGAAAACATGGAGGCGTCCAGGTCCCTGGACGCCTCCTTCTCTCACTACCCGCCTCTCTCTCACAACCTCTCGTACACCCGTTTTAGCCTATTGAACCACAGAGTGAGGATTCCGAGGTACTTACCGGGTCGTGATCATCCTCTCCCGCGTCACCAGCATCCGCAGCAGCCTCCGCGGCCAGGAGAGGCACCTCCATCCCCTCCTCCGCAGCAATCTCCTCTGCTGCAGCCTCCTCGGCATCATCCCTCAACCTCCTCGCACGACGAGCCAGTCGTTTTCGCTTCCCTGGAACCTGGCTCGATCCTCCTCGCTCCATGGGGACTAAGAATAGGTCGTCTGGGTGACTGGGTCGTCAGATTGAACAGTAAATGAGCAAAAGGGGGGGGGCAGCCCTTATAAATAGGAGTTACCTTCTTTGGGGCGTCCAGGCGCCTGGACGCCCCCATAATTTTTATTTTTTTTTCAAAATTCAAAAAATTTTGGGGCGTCCAGGCGCCTGGACGCCCCCAAAACAAAAAAATCAAATAAAATATAAAAATAAAATTTGGAGCGTCCGGGACACTGGACGCTCCCAAAACAAAAAACAAAATAAAAATAAAATAAAAATTAGGGGCGTCCAGACCCCTGGACGCCCCCATAATAAAAAATTTTTCAAAAAAAAAATATTTATATATAATAAAAGTAAAAAAAGATAAGAATATGTATATAATCCAAACAAAATAAAAAACACAAAGAAAAATAAAAACCATAAAAAAGATAATAATTAAGGGGACGGGGGTCCGAAACATCCAAATGCCAAATTTTATTCCATCAGAAAAGCAGAGTGAACTACATCAGGGGCTTAGGCGCTTTAGGCCTTAACTTCCCCAGTTCGGTTACATAAGCCCTCCACGGCTCGCATTCTTCCACCACGTGCGCTAACGCCTTTCCCGCAACACTTGTCTTCCAGGGAGCTTTAATGGCCTTCGCTTCTTTCGCATCCGCTTCAGTGCCCAATTCCCTTTTCTTCAAAGGAACAATGTCAGTCGGTGGCGGGAACGAATGGCGTGGGATGCCAATCTGGAGGCAGCACCGATGCGCGTTGTAAAGAACAAACTCGGTCGCGCCGATCAGTTGAAGATCAACTTCGGGAGAAGGCCTCATGAGAAGATCAAGCGAAAGCAAACATGCCGGTGCGCAAGTGAAGAAGCCTTGTGTCACGGTGCGGAAGTGAGACCGCCAGTCTTCGCGTTTCTTCAGCCACGGAACGCGGTTCACTACAGTACCACCAAAGCCTAACACGTCGGCTATGTGGTGAAGCGGGCTTTGTTGGAAGAGCTTCGAAGCGGTTGGCATTCCCCCGCGGTGGTCGAATTTGAAATGCAAATCCAGCCAGCAATTCAAGACAAGTGCACAACCAAATGGAGGCTTACCCATGCTCGAGGCGGTAAGGCCGCTGTAAAGATAGGCAAGGACGGCGGGTCCCACCCTCTTTCCACGCCAGATCCCGCAGATAGCACCCAGTTGGTCTTCCTCCACCATGTTGTCGGTATAAGGGAACAAGAGAGCACCCGCCAGACAAATGGTGAACCCCTTCATGATTCCCTCCAAATAGTCATCGTCTGGTGACCCTCTCAGGGCGTTCATGACCCACTCCGCAAGCTTTTGGAGATCGATCCCCTTCTGAGTACGGACCTTTCTAGCTGCGTCGGGCGGCATGAAGCTTCCAAGGACGCTTTCAGAAGTACCCCGTGTCAGCATCCGCATAGCCTTCACCTTCCCGTCGCTCTTGAATTTCTTCAAACCAAGCAGAAGTTCCACCTCCTCGAGGAGGATGGTCACCTCGAAGGTCGGGAAGATAAAAGTGTGGGTCTGGGGATGCCAGACCTCCACTAGCGCGCCCATAGCCGCCCAGTCCATACGAATCTTCTCGTAATGCTTGGCGTGAATAAGGAGCCCCTGCAGATGCCACTTCGAGAGTATGGCCCTCATGCCAATGGAGATATTGGAAGTCAGCTTTGAAAGCCATGGCAGCTTGGAAAACTTCCTCGGGCCTGGGAAGAGTGGATATGGCTGGAAAAAAGAAGAAATGAAGGAAGTAAGAAGAAGGTTCACATGCAGAAATTTGAAAAGAGTCAGCCTACCATATGCGACATGATCGTCCCACTCAGATGACCCTCGAGGTCGGAAAGTCGCCTAATCTCGCTGCTAGGCTTGCTCCTCTTCATAACACGGGAAGACTCTCCTTCCATCCTGAAGATCTCTAGATTCTCCTCTCCTTCCTCTCCTGAGCTTCCAAAACCCACCTTGGTGCATTTGAATGAACTAGCCTAAGGGGAGTTCTTATAGGAAGGGAAGGGTGCTACAGGACAGAACATGTCACATCAGTGGTCATTGTCAAGATTTTGTCTGGATCTCCTTTGAACTGTGGTGCGATTCTGCTACCTTTTGATGTTGTTAACCTTTGCTAATCTGTGCAGGTTTTACTAACGGACGTCTTTGTCCTATCTCCTGTCCCACCTTTCATTGGTTGGTCCCACCATGTCATGCATCATAGTATATGATACCTACGCTACTAGAACATGCCAAGGACCTTGCGGCCCGAACGAATCTGGGATTTGAGTTCCCCTTCAACAAAAACGGTGATGATCCCGGAAGAGTTTGGGTTATACGGATAGGCCGTTAATTTGTGGTAGCATGGGGACGACGGTTCCATTCAGTGAGTTGGTACGCGGATAAACGGGCCCCAGCCCAGTATCAGCTCACCGGGTCGGTATCCTGACCCGTTCTTCACAAGTTAACAATATTATCCTTGGCTATTTTCTATTTTAGTTTGTTTTGAATTTTTCTTTAAACCCAGCATGCATTCATATAGGACTTTGATTTATTGCGGAAGATCATTCAAGTGATTCGATTGTGAAAGCCGTTGTGTTTCAATTCCCACAAATATGAGATATTCCACTCCGAATGAAATACCGAGTTTCCTAGAGACGGCCCCGACGCTGCTCTTCCAAAGGAGACCCTTGTTTGGACAGACCCTCAGATATTCCTTTACCTTTTTTTTTGACCCACCTTGGCCGCAGCACTTCCACATTGGCTGGTAAACGCTCCCCAAAGGTGAAACCTCCGGTTTATGACCCAGGTACTTCCACACCGAGAAGTTGGTCCCTTTTTGTTTCGTGCCTGAGCGCACATCTCACCCTCCCTTATTTGATCTCCGTCCAAGCAATCGTCAATATTTGAAAGACCTTCTTCAAGGTCGTCTCATTGAAACTCCAGGAAAGATTCCAAACAGTAACGTCAAAAGCGTGTCTCATCACACCTTGGCATCAACTTATCAGTCCGCTCCCACTTCATTCCACTCCACTTCGATACCATTCCACTACGTGTCGCTCCCTTGCAAAGCAGACGCCAAGGCGGGGCAGCTGTAGACACGCCATTCTTGACGTCTCTTGAGAAAGTCTCATATTACTATACAACGCCCCGCAACGGCTTACGCATTTTGAATCACTCGAGTGCTTCCTTTTCTTGGATCTTCTTCTGCCTTTTTCGGCAACCGGAATCGTTTCGTCACGGCATTCGGACGGCATCAACACCCGTCGGACGCATCAGAAGGTTCCGGAACCCAGAAGGTTCTGCCGGGCGGCCGCCGTTTGAGGACCCGGGTCGATTTTAATGGGGGCGTCCAGGCCCCTGGACGCCCCCATATTTTTAATTTCTTTTTTATTTATTTATTTTCTCAGGGCCCTAAACAAAATAAAAAATATATATATTGATGGAGGCGTCCAGGCCTCTGGACGCCTCCAAAAAAAATAATAATAATAAAAATCTTTTTGGCATATAAAACACAAAAAAATAAAATAAAAAAATACATATTAATGGAGGCGTCCAGGCCCCTGGACGCCTCCATAAAAAACAAATATAAAAATTCAAAATGCCAGCCCTGTCATAAAAGACAAAAAAATAATAAAAATATATATATTTTGGAGGCGTCCAGGCCCCTGGACGCCTCCATAAACTCCCTCACGGGCGCCGCCCACCGAACGACGGTTTGTCGTGTGTGAAAAAGCCAAATTTAGAGACGTCCAGCTGACTGGACGCGCCCATTTCTGAATCACGAGGCGCCGCTCACAAAACCACGCGTTGTGCCAAACCGCGTGCGGCCGTCGTCGGTTTTCGGTGGACCTGTTAGAGGCGTCCGGGACCTTGGACGCCCCCATAAAAGTATTCTAAAAAAATCAATAAAAATAGAATAAAATATTATTTCGGCCCTGATGGAGGTGTCCAGGGTCCTGGACGCCTCCACCTTCCGGAACTCTATAAATAGAGGCCCACCCCTCAGTTCTAAGGGAGCTAAGCAGTGATCCGATAGGCTGCCGGAGCCCAGAGGCTACGGAGTCATTTTCTAACCCGTGGGTCTTTTGTAGGTGGAGGTTCTACCGGCTTCTCGGGTGCCCACGCTCGCGAGAGGAAGGTCGTCTTCATCCACCGCGCTTCCACGTCGTCCCCACGCTGTCGGAGCTCCGCTGGATTTCACCCTCGGCTCATCCAATAAGCCTTTTCTTCCCCTTTTTCTCCATATCTTGCTATATTATACTTGTCCCGCTCGCCCCGCCGGAGCAATCTCCCGTGGTGGCCCCTTCTCTCTCTTCTCTCATCTCTGTGTTGCAGCAAACAAGCAAACAACAAAAAGAGGAGCCCGCGCGCTCCGCGTTCTTCTTCTCCGCTCTCTTCCCCGAACCGCGTGACGTCGCTCACAGCGACCAGGCTGTGGTCGACCAACGGGCGACGTGAGTTTCAGCCAGAAGAACCGGCCGTCTGGGGACTGCCCATTGTCGACCAGCGACAGGGTCATGGTCGACCACGGGTTTATATATCGTCCAAAACCGAACTCTAACCGAATTCTGTTTTGGTTCCTTAAAACCTGCAGATGGTTGTTGCAGGTTGTTGGGCTGCTCAGGAGATAAGCTTCCGCACGGGAATCAAGGAAACAATCTTGCTTAGAAGTGGTCAAACTCGTTCTAACGATTGGATTTAAACCGATCCCTGTTTTCTAGCAGATTGGCGCTCGATCTGAAAATTGAGCGGGAAGAACTTTATTCTTGAAAATAAAAAGAGCTATATGAAGAATATAAGGCAACTAATCACGAAGAAGGAAGCGGGGAGAGAACACGGAATAGAAGCCAAGGAAGATACACACAGAAGAGGAAGAAGGAGCTCTCCACCAATCAAAAATCTGCAGAAAGGTTAAAGGCAATCTCGTTGCTGCAGAAGGAAGACTTAGCTCAAGACTGTGTGATCTCCAGCAGCAGAACAATCGAAGGCAACTGACTGGAAGATCAACAGGGAGTCTAGGCTTCTTCATAAGCGTGATCAAGTCCCAGGCTGAACACCTATTCTTCTACACACGCCAATATTCAGTCCTGTCTTTCATCACCTGTTCTTATCATCTTTTCATTTCTGATTACAATTATTGTCAAGCTGTGAGGCAGCAGAATCAAGCTGTGTGTCAGCAGGTACAAGCTGTGTGTCAGCTGTGTTTTGGTTGAGATCAGAGATTCTCATAGTCAAGCCTTGCTTGAGTTAAGCAAGGGGTGGATGTAAGTCTCAGGAAGAGACTGAACCACCTTAAAAATCCTTTCTTGTGGTGTGCTTGTGTGTGTTTGATTTCCTATACGTATGCTTGCATCTTTACTATCCGCATTAGTTCTATGATTCATTAATTACCAGTAGCTCATCTGGTCGATAGTCAGTAAATTATCAAAAAGGGGGAAAGATCTATTCACCCCCCCCCCTCTAGATCTATTCAGTCCGTATCCAACACGTGGTATCAGAGCAGGTTCTCCAAAAATGTGGTCTAACAACCAGGAGAGACCGGGCGGACTGAACTCTAAAAGCCTCATAGCTGAGGGGCACTCTGTAACTAGACCTCCATATTTTGATGGAACTGATTATTCTTATTGGAAAAATCGTATGCAGGTGTTCTTACGTGCGCAAGACCACGAGATGTGGAGGGTAGTGAGCCGCGGACCTTTTGAGCTACCGGAAGATGAAGAAACCTGGACCAGAGAACAGGTCAGGAAATCAACTGTCAACTGGGGAGCCATGAACGTGATGCAGTGCTCACTACACCCCACAGAATTCTCAAGAGTTTCCCAATGCGCAACAGCCAAAGAAATGTGGGATCGTCTAAAGGTAATCTACGAAGGTACTTCCGAGGTAAGAGAGACAAAAGCAAATATGCTAGTCTCAGAATATGAGATGTTTAGGATGAAAAATGATGAAAGTATTTCTGAGATGTATGCCAGATTAGTACAATTGACTAATGGCTTGAAGAGCTTAGGGAAGACATACAAAGAGCAGGAATTAGTGAGGAAGATTTTAAGGTCTCTCACATCGATGTGGCATACCAAGGCCACAGTCATTGAGGACTCAAAGGATCTCACAACAATGACAGTGGATGAGTTAGTAGGATCCCTGATGGCCTATGAGGTCAATCTGAAGAGAAAGGAAGATGAGGGCAAGAAAAAGAAGCAACTTGCCCTAAAGACTAAGACAAGCACCTCTGAGGTGTCTGACAATGATGACTCATCTAGCTCAGGTGAAGAATCTGGTGAGCTAGCCATGCTTACAAGAAAATTTAAAAAATTCCTGCGGAAGGAAGGTAAAGGATTCAGAAATCCAAAGGGCATGGTAAGGAAGTCATCCCAGTTTAAATCTGATAAACATAAGGCTCCTTCTAACAAACTCATTTGCTACAATTGCAGGCAGCCTGGACATATGAAGGCTGAATGTCCAGAAGCTCCTAAGAAATCAAGCTTCAAGTGGAAAGGCAAGAAACCCAAGGCGATGATTAGCACTTGGAGTGAGGAGGAAGAGAGCAGTGAAGAGGAAACAACTTCCGAGGAAGAAGAAGGAAAGCTCTGTCTGATGGCCAAGGGAGACAACAGTGATCTTGAGGTAAGTTCCCCATTTCAAGACTTCTCTAGTTCGGATTGGGAAGAAGTATATTCAGAATTGCTTGATACTTATGAAAGAATAAGAAAGGAAAATAAACATTTGAAGAAGAAGATCAGTCAACTGAATAAAGACAGCAATTCAATGGAAAACAAAACTGAACTAGAAATGGAAATCAAGTCACTGAAAAACAAGCTGAATCAAATGGACTTAGATGAAGAAAACCACAAGAGAATGTCCGAAGAGAATGAAATGCTAAAAAATGACATTGATGAGTTAAAACTAAAGACTCAAGAATATGAACAGGAAACTAAGTTAAGTCAAGAAAGAAACAATTCACTCAAGGAAGAAAACAACCAACTCCTAAGAGAAATAGAAAGAATTAAGAGTGACCTGAAAAACAAACAGGAGACCTTGGAAAAAATGACTCAAGGTCAAGAAAACTTAAATGCTGTCTTGGGAATAAAAGTAAACTTTCAAAAAGAAGGGTTAGGATACAATCCTACGGCTAAAAAGGAATTCCAAATAAAAACCGTAACTGGGATTGCTGACTCAAAAGGAAAAAGGCCCCTGATTAATCTATACCAAGATAAACAAGAGGATGTAGCTGAATGCTCCTCCAAAAGGAACAATGTCACCAAGGAAGAGAGAAATTTTAAAGAGAAAACAGTCAATCAATATAAGATTCAAAATAATAAACAAGAAACCCAAATTCACAGAAATCACCAAACAAACCAAGGACTAAACCAAGTTAAAAGACATAAATCTGGAAAACAAGATGTCTGGTGACAGGCTGGTCGACAACAGACCCTTCATCTGTCGACCAGAGGATCTGCCAGAACAGGCGCTGGTTACTGGAGAAGCAGTGGTCGACCACAGGTACACCAGATGTCGACCAGAGGTGCTGCCAGAACAGACGCTGAGTTCTGGAGACGCGATGGTCGACCACAGACATACCAAAAGTCGACCATGGCCAGACAAGCAAACAGAAATCACAGGTTTTCTCGGGTAAAACAAAATGAAAACTTGAATACACAAAGGTGGACTCAGATTAAAGAAGCTTTAGAACAAAAGCAACCCAACCTGAACAAGTTCAGAAATAAAAATTTACACTGCTCTAACAGAATCTGGGTTCCCAAAGGATTACTGCAACAATTTCATAATTTCACAAGCTATCTTGGACCCGGGTACCATTGGGGTCCAAAAGTTTCTGTGTAACTTGTGATGCAGGTGTGTTTGGCAGCTATACACAACAAGTGGTACTTAGATAGTGGCTGCTCAAGACATATGACAGGGGACAAGGCAAAATTCTCCGAGCTAAACTCAAAAGATGGAGGACATGTGACATTTGGAGGAAATAACAAAGGCAAGATCATTGGGAAAGGTAAGGTAGGTAAGACATCTACAAATTGCATTGAAGATGTACTGCTAGTGGATGGCCTGGAATATAATCTTCTAAGCATCAGTCAGCTATGCGACAAAGGCCATCAAGTAGTCTTTGATTCTAAGATCTGTAAAATTCTTGAACCAAATTCGGCTAAAGTTAAGTTTATGGGCAAGAGAGTAAATAATGTCTACATGATAGACTTGGATGATCCAGCCCACTCCAACTTGTGCCTCACCGCCAAGAAGGAGGACCTGACTTGGTTGTGGCACCGAAGGCTAGGGCATGTTAGCTACAGGGTGCTGCACAAATTGGTTAAGAATAAAATGGTTTCTGGTTTACCTGAAATTTCGTTTGCTCAAAATGTCAAAGTATGTGAATCATGTACCCAAGGTAAGCAAACAAGAAAATCATTCAAAGGTAGAACTGAAAGTCAATTTTCTAGACCACTAGAACTTGTGCACATGGACCTTTTTGGCCCAACAAGAACTGCTAGTCTTAGTGGTAAGAGGTACGGTTATGTACTAGTTGATGATTTCTCTAGATTCACATGGGTAATGTTTTTATCACATAAAAACGATGCCTTTCATGAATTTCAGGATTTTTACAGAAGAATGAAGCAGGATGGTAAGTCCAAAGTGTGTTCAATAATATCTGATCATGGGGGGGAATTTGAAAATTCAGAGTTTGATGAATTCTGCAGGAACAAAGGAATAAATCACAGGTTCTCCTCACCAAGGACGCCAGAGCAAAATGGAGTGGTGGAAAGAAGGAATCGCACACTTGTTGAAATGGCCAGAACCTTGTTAGTTGAAGCCAATCTTCCAAGAAGATTTTGGGCTGAGGCGGTCAATACAGCATGTTATATTGTAAACAGGGCAATGGTAAGACCATCTAGTGTGAAAACTCCATATGAGGTGTTCAAAGGTAAGAAGCCATCTCTAGCTCATTTTAGGATCTTCGGTGTAAGGTGTTTTATTCATAACAATGACAAGAGATCATTGGACAAATTTGAACCAAAGAGTGACCCAGGAATCTTCTTGGGATACTCTGACCGATCAAGAGCCTATAGAGTCTACAACACCAAAGATCAGCTAGTTGAAGAATCCCCACATATCACATTTGATGATAATAATGACTTTGACAAAACTGGACAGGTAGGCAAAGATGAAGATGGGGAATTTCTGGAAGGCAAAGAGGAACCAATGGAGACTGAAGCAGAACCAAAGCAAGGTGATTCCAATGATCAACCCGAAGGAGAGATCATCCCAGGTAACAATTCTGAAAATCTGAGATTTCTCAGAGATCATCCTCTAGATAACATCATTGGAGGAATTAATGAACCGAGGAAAACTAGATCTCAGCTTAAAACAGTTGATGAATTAGATCAGCTAGCCCTTGTATCTCAAGTTGAGCCTAAAAATGTAGAGGAAGCTTTAAGAGATGAATCTTGGATAAATGCCATGCATGAAGAATTAAATCAATTTGAAAGAAATCAGGTTTGGAAACTTGTTCCCAGACCCTCATCTCATCCTGTTATTGGAACCAAATGGGTTTATAAAAATAAGCTTAATGAAGAAGGAGTTGTTATGAGGAACAAGGCTCGGTTGGTGGCTAAGGGGTATAACCAAGAATTTGGAGTTGATTTTGAAGAATCATATGCTCCAGTTGCAAGGTTAGAAGCCATTAGAATATTGTTAGCATTTGCGGCGTCCCATGGAATTAAATTGCAGCAAATGGATGTAAAAAGTGCCTTTCTAAATGGCTTTGTAAAGGAAGAAGTCTTTGTGAAACAACCCCCTGGTTTTGAAAATGATGATCTTCCTAATCATGTCTTTAAACTGCATAAGGCTTTGTATGGTTTAAAGCAGGCTCCTAGGGCATGGTACGACAGACTGAGTTCATTCCTCACCAAAAAGGGCTACACAAGAGGTAAAATTGATCAAACATTATTCTCCAAGACCCAAGGTAAGAATATACTAATTGTGCAAATCTATGTGGATGATATTGTGTTTGGATCCACTGAAGCTTCATTATGTACTGAATTTGCAAATCTAATGACCAATGAGTTTGAAATGAGTTTAATGGGTGATTTACAGTTCTTTCTTGGATTGCAGATTCTACAATGTAGAGAAGGCTACTTCATAAATCAATCCAAGTACATAAAGGAGATGCTGAAAAAGTTTGGCATGGAGAGCTGCAAACCAATAGAGTCACCCATGGGGACAAATGCAACATTGGAGGCTGATGTAAAAGGTAACATGGTAGATGCCAAGAAATACAGAGGTATGATCGGATCCCTACTATATTTAACTGCCTCTAGGCCAGACATTCAGTTCAGTGTATGCATGTGTGCTAGATATCAATCTAGCCCTAGAGATTCACATTTAGGGGCTGTCAAGCGTGTAAGGCCCGTGCCTTAATGGATCCTTCGTGGTATTTGTTCTATTAATTGTTCTGGAAATTCCGGCTATTTTCCTGGATTTTTAGGAATTTGTCTGGCATTTTTCCGGATTTGTTCGGAGCTGTTTGAGGGTTATTGAATATTAATAAGATTTTTATATATATAATGATTATATTATATATATATTACTTTTATTTTTATTTTTTTATATCTCTCACCCTCTCTCTCTCTCTCCCCCGTCGATCTCTCATTTCACCCTCTCCCTCTCTCTCTCCTCCGTGCGGCCACCTCCTCTCCTCTCTTAGGGATCGTGGTCGAGACGGCGTCGGATTGAGACGAGGTTGGCACCGTTGGATTCCTCGCGTCGAGTAGAGCGCGTGGGTGTCCACTTCGGCGTGGATCGGTGATCGTGGGAGCGAGGTGAAGCGTGGAAGCTCCGTGGCTCTTCCTCCTTGCATGCGGCCCGTTCGACGGTTTTGGCTTGCGAAAGGTAGGGGGATGGAACCTCGATCTTGCTAGGATCGTTTCCTTTAGCCCGCTTGTTGATTAGCACCCCGTAGCATGCATGATGTTCATATTTCCATTTTTGGGGTTTTAGCCTAAATCTTGAGTTTAATGCGTTTTAGGCCTTGCATGTGCTAGATTTAGATGTTAGATTGTTGTCTAGCATGCGTGGTTTGACAGGTTATTAGGTTTCTCGTCAATACCCGGCGTTTTCAGCCGTCCGGGAGGGCCTCGGTTTACAAACCGTACCCGCCCGTAACCCAGGTGCAGTGACGGTCCTGCCAGGAACCGTCACTTGCCCGACGGTCCAAGGTGGACGCGTCACTACCAAATAACGGCCCATTGGGGGTGCGTTACTTGGAGAGTAACGGTGGGGCTCCCATCCGTTACTCATCAACTGTTTTCCGTGATTTTGGTCAGGCGGTGCGCCCGGCGGCCAGTCGGCCGACCGTCGTTTCGGTCCGACGCGCCTAGACCGGGGCGTTACTTCGCCTGCTACCATTTAGAACGCTGATAGGTGGTTTGAGCCTCGGGTGGATGTGACGGCGGTGACCCCACGCGTCGCTTCGAAGTAACGCGCAGGGCCCCCACCGTTACATGCCCTTTGGTGCCTCTTGAGCTGGAATCCTGAAGGGAGTGACGGATGGGGACTGGAGCGTCATTCTTGAAGTAACGCGCCGACCCCCGACCGTCGTTTGCATGTGGCGCGTGGGTCCTTGACCGCCACTTCCCTGATGGCTGCAATATATTCCCAGCCCATTGCTTATGCGTTCCGTTCTATATTCATGCCATAGTTGTATTGTTTTACTATATTGTGGCGTGTTTTATGTGCCAATAGAGTAGCTTTTCTTTCCAGGCAATGGAGCCACTGTTGTTGCCCTAAGGTCTGTTGAGTACCGACCCGCTTGAGGATGGCGGAGGGGTATATTTCCCATTCACGGTTTGTAAGCTAGTTCCGTGGGCTCCCAGCCAATGGTAGCGTCCTGCCAAGGGAGAAAACTAGTTAGAGGGCCTGGCTCAGGCTAGAGTCAGTGTGTGCACACGTGGTCGGAGACTGTGGACTGACGCCGACGGGTGTCACTCCGACTGGTCACTTGGTCTGGTACTGTTTACGCGCTTAGCTTGTCGCTTGTCGACTGCGAGTGCTTGAGACGCAGTGTAAGCCGTCAGTGGACGCTTCTGGTTTCTGCTCCAGTGGTTGTCCTTCCTTGTTGCTTGGACTAGTTGCAGCTCATTCTAATTGGTAGTTTTAGCTTTAATCGCTTGCATTTAATTAGTAGCGGCATGTGTTAGCTGTTATACTTGCTTAGATAGAGTTTACAGCTTTCTTGTGATTAGATATTCATGCCATTGCCTGTGTATTTATTTAAATGCATGCTTTAAATTGCGGTTATTTATGCATGTTCGCTTGTTTAGTGCGAGGTAGGGATCCGCGTGACCCCTACTGAGTCTGGCTGTGACTCACCCTTCTCCTTTCAGGTGAGCCGCGCCCGACGTCTCCCGGAGTTTAGCGTGCTGTTTCGGGACCGTTCCTTAGCTGCCAGCTGAGCACGAGCTGCCTTTTTG